>JAPTJF010000671.1:0-21945 GCA_029339195.1 Micractinium sp. NFX-FRZ
AGCCTGGCACACACTACTTTGTGGCCGTTGGCGCCGTTTACCGCTTGGAGCGCAACCCCTTCCAGCTGTGGGTATTATAGCCTCATCCACCATTAATGTCGAGATTATGTGGCATTATACGAATCCCACCCCTTCCAACGTCTTTGTTTCTTACAAAACGTGGCAATACAGTGGGTAGCTTGACTTGGCAGGGGGTGCCCCGACCATCTTGCTGGAGATGGCATCACAGCCCGCTTGAGCGGTCACAGTTATGCAAAGCATCAACAACTTGTCTGAAAGTCCCCTTGGCTACCCTGCCTTATGCATGGCGCCCACTTGCGCAGCACCATGCGTGCGCCCCGCACACCACAACCTCTCACACATACGTGCGCACAACCCAATCCTCCCCGCCCCACTCCTCCCACCTGCAACCCACACCATATTCCATCCCACCAACCCAGACACCTCTCAAGTTGCACACTCTACCGTATGAAGTGCTCTTAAGTTAACACGGATAATTTGGCTCTCCTATATATGCACATACATATGCATAGCCTCACGCCACCGCCTGCTCATTGGCCATCAACATTACGGTGAAGTATAAAAAGCATTATACAACGGGTTATGTTGTAGAACTGCTTGTTGTGCACATATGTCCAGGCATACATGTCAAACATGGCGACTGTAAGCATGCGCCAGTCTGTGGCCTCTCCCTCCCCTCTCCCTCCCAAACGCATGGCAAAGCAGGCACACAAGGCACACTGGTCGGTGGTTACTGAGCCCCAGCCTCTCCACAGCGCACTTAGCCTGGCACAGGTTGAGCAACGTGTGAGAGTTTCCGTTGCGGTGTCACTTCGCGAAAGAAAGTGCGACTTGCTGCATGCCGTGAACTGAATGCGTTGCTCGATGCTGCCAGGCCATTGCCTAAGCTGAGGGACAACCATGACGTGATCTAGGACCACACGGCTGCCGCCGCTGCCGCCGCCGCCGCCACCGCCACTGCCGTGATTCGCCATTCGTGAGTAAGCCACGTCTTCTCCGATTCGATTGCCTGCACAGATAGATGTAATGCCCCGTTCTAGCAAGCAGGTGAAGAATGAACCCAAAGTGCCGTTCTGGCCTATCACCCAACGCGGGTGGCGGGACACCTCTGCATGCCACTCAGCGCTGCTTCCAACTCTTGGACCCAAGCTTGAAATCTCCACACGCATGTAAGTATGCACGTGCGATTGTTGTGACACCCACAGGTGCCGCCCTTGCTGATTTGCCGCAGCCAGCGCTGGCGGAATTGCCACCATGATTGGAGGCGGCGGCTCATGGCGGCCCCTTCCACCTCATGGCTTGCGGCCCCCGACCTCGTGCCCGCGCCGCCCGATTGAGCTCCTTTCGGCTTCAATTCACCGCAGGCACATTCGGGAGCATGCACAGTTGCTCTCCGACAGCACTCCCCGAAACCCTTGCGGGCAGAACCGGCAAACCCCGCCAGGCGGCTTCCTTGCGAGCCGCAGGCCGCCTCTCAAGTCAATTCTAGCAATCACAAGCCTTTTGCAAGCCCGCAAGCGAACCCATCAGCCGAGAGGGACGGACATGGAAGGTCTCCAATTCCAGGCCGCCCCGGGACATGGCCAGCGGCAACCGGGGATTGCAGGGCAATCGCGGGATGAAGGCGCGGCGGGCGCGCCGCCCGGCGATGGGGACGCCCAGGCTGTGCTGTGGCGGTGGCTGCTGGCGCTGCGGCAGGCGACGCATCGGGCGGAGGCTGCCAACCTTGCTGCAGCAGCTGCAAGCGTACCGCCACAGCAGTTGCCTGCACCCAGCAGGCAGCCGGACAATGAGCAGCATCAGGAGCAGCAGCAGCACGGCCTGCAGTGGCATCAGGGGCAGGCGCAGCCGTTAACACCAGCGGCGGCCCAGCAACTGGCGGCGCAGCAGGGCGCCTGGTCGCAGCTCCCACCAGCAATGCAGCAGCCGTGGTCTGCCCAGCAGCAGCAATACCACGAGCCCTGGTCGCCGCAGCAGCAACAGCACAACCACCAGCAGCAATGGACGCCGCAGCAGGCCCAGCATGCGCATGCCGCGCCGGGCGATGGCAGCGCACTCGACTCGCCGCCGCTTTCCCTGCTGTCGCCCAACGTGCTGCGGCAGCTGCTGAGCCCAGTCACGCCGGCAGCAGGTGCGCCCCTGCAGCTGCCCTTCCCGCTCATCCTGTCTCACTCCCAATCTGGCAGCCCCAGTGCTGACGCCGGCAGCGGCAGTCAGGGCGGCGGCCAGGGCGGTGGTGCCTTTCCTGGCGAGCCCCTCACCTCCCCCACCAGCCTGCAACTCCCTCTCTGGTCCGCCGCCGACGTCCTGCCTGCCACACTCGGCATCTCCGGCCTGCCCGACGCGCTCCAGCTGCCGCCGCTGCCGCCGGGCACCGAGCTGCCCCCGATGCCAGCCCCCGAGGGCGGGGCGGCGCCAGCCGTCTTCCGCAGCCGTGCCCCCAGGAGTGAGTGTTGTGCTGAGGCTGGGGTGGGGGCGGGCGGGAGGGGGCGGGGGCGTTTAATCGGCGCGCCAAGCTGTGTCTGTTTTGAGTTGGCTCATACATACTTACTCCCGCTCATCCACGTATGCCTGTGCCCATGTATCCTGCACCCACACGTGCCTGCCGCCCCCGCGCTTGCAAACTCAACCTGATTGCATCCCCCCTGTTAGGTCGGGTATTGTACAATACGCATGCCCCCTCCTGCGCCTGCCTGCGCCCCTGCAGGGAAGCGGGCTCGCATCCTGCGGGAGGGCCAGCTGACGCTCATAATTTACGGGGCAAACGAGGCGCTGCTGTGGGCCCGCAGGGTGGCAGCCTTCCAGAACACCATGCGGTGCGCAGGGGGCGGTGGGCAGGGGCACTGCGCTGCGCTGCGCTGCGCTGCGCTGCGCTGCGCTGCGCTGCGCTGCGTTGCGCTGCACTGCCGTGCGGGATGCGGCGGGGGAGTGGCGCTGGTGGCGGTTTTTTCTTGTAGGCTAATCGCAATGCCAGGGGCGGAGGTCCGACCATGGACAGTTGGGACGACGCCTGCCTGCCTGCCTGCCTGCCTGCCTGGCTGTTTGTAGCCCGCCCTGGGCATGCACCTGGCCCCTGCCTCTCCTCTCCCGCATCACCACCGCCCCCCACCGCCGCCTGTCACCCCGCCGCTTCCTCCCGACCGCTGCACCGCCCGCAGCGGAGTGTTGGGCGACCGGCGGCTGACGTTCAACTGGGGAGGCAGCGTGCTGGACAGCGTGGTGGGAGTGTTCCTCACACAGGTCTGTGCAGGCGTGCATCCCGGCATGCTTGCGTGGGCGGCAGCAGCTATGTGCAGTTGTGTGAGCGTCTTGGCTGTCTTTGTTCGTTGCCCTTACTCTCTCTCTCTGTCTCCGTCTCTTGTTCCACACTCCCTTTCCATGTGCTCGAAACGTGCATCCTTGCTTCCTGCCACAGAACGTGGCGGACCACCTGTCCAGCCGGGCGTACATGGAGCTAGCCAGCCGCTTCCCGGCGCTCCGCCGCCGCGAGCTGCTTGCCGGCAGCCCTGCCGGCACAACCGGCAACACCACAACCACGAACAACAACAGCACCCCTGGTTACGGCAGGGACAGCAGTGGCGGCAGGGAGGGCGCAGCTGCTGGGAGCGACGGCAGCGGGGCTGGTGGGGACGGCGGGTGGACGAGCCGGGAGGACTCGGTGGATTGGGAGGCGGTGAGGACGGCCAGCCATGCCGACCTGTCAGATGCCATCAAGTGCCGTGGCATGCAGTTCAGGTGGGTGGCTGGGAGGTTGGAACGGTGGGTGGGTGGGAGCGGGGAAGAAGGGCAGGGGAGACGGCCCGCCCTGATCCATTGCCGCGGCATGCAGTTGACGTGGGTGAACGTGTGGGTGGGTGGGGCAAGAGGGGCAGGGGGAACGGTTCGCCTTGAAAAGTACCGCGGCGTGCAGTCCAGCTGGGCCCTGTCTGCGGGGGGCCCTGGTGGTGTGCTTTTGTGGGGCCTGGGGCCTGGGGCCGCAGTTCGCGTTTCGAACCCTGTGCGCGCGCCCATTCCCCATTGGCATCACTGCCTTGCTGGCACCCCCTGCCCCTCCCCTCCTTCTTTCCACCCCGCCTGCAGGCTTGCCGACCAAATCATCCGCTTCCTCAACCAAATCCGGGAGCACAACCTGGCGCGGCTGCGCAAGCAGGCGCGGGCGCAGCGGCGCGCGCAGCGCGCAGCAGAGGAGGCGGAGCGCGCTGTGGTCGAGAGGGAGCGCGCTGTTGTGCAGGGCGTGGTGCAAGAGATGGTGGAGGGGGTGGGCGCCAGCGAGGCATTTGAAACGGCTGCGGCGGGTGCACCCAATGTGGGAGTGCCGTCAGCTGAGGAGGGCGGGAGCCACATCAGCAGTGGGGGCGGCAGCCCGCGGCGGGCGCGCCGCCACATCAGCCTGGAGTATGAGGAGGCGCCAGCTGGCGGGGTGCCAGTGCCAGCTGGCACGTTAGTTCGCGCCGGCGCTGGGGCCACCAAGCCCGCGGCGGCGGCGGCGTGCACGCCTGCGGCGGGTGGTGGCGGTGCCGGCAGCGGCGGCGGGGCGGCGGCGGGGGAGGATGAGGATGAGGTGCCGGCCCATGAGCTGCTGTCTCTGGAATGGCTGCGGGACGCCCCTGATGAGGTGGCACGCAACTACCTGATGAACATTGACGGTGGGTGGTGGGTGCCAGGGGGGCGGTGCAGGAATGCTGTGTGTAGGGTGTGGAGGTGAATGCATGGGGGCAAAGCTGCATGGGGTCCCTGGATGACGTGGCACGCCCCTGAGGTGGGGTGCGTAAAGAGAGCGGTTGCGTTTGCATTCAGCATAGCGGTCAGCCGGAGGTGAGGGGTGCGTAGCTGCTGCTGCAGGGTGGGGTAATGATGTAGCAGGCGTGCAGCTACCTGGTGAGCAGGGATGGCGGGTGAGCGGTGCTTAGGCGAGGCAGGATGGGGCAGATGGTGGAACAACAAAGTGTGGGACATGTCGTGGTGACAGCGCGTGTGAGCGCGGGGTTCGGGAGGTAAGAGCTGGCAGGGGCGAGGTGCCTGCGTGGTGCTGACGAGGGAGCAGGGTGCAGGCAGGCAGGCTGGCGGCGCATGCCTGAACGTCCTTGCTGCAAGCACGCGTGCTGAATGATCCCCACACAGCCCTGCCCCTGCTCAATCACCCGCCCTGCCTGGGCCCCTTCCTTCCTCCCCGTGCAGGGCTGGGCCGCAAGAGCGTGGGGTGCATCATGCTGCTCTGCCTGGGCAAGAAGGAGTTCCCGGTGGACACAAACGTGGGCCGCATCTGCGCGCGGTAAGCAAGGGAGCGACAGGACAGTGCTTCAGGGGCGGCATTGGGAGGGTGGTGGGGAAGTGGCTTGTGGGCACAAACGTGGGCCGCATCTGTGCGGTGTGAGCAGGGAGCATATGCGGTGCTGTTTGAGGTGCTGAGGGCGAGGAGGGTGGTGTGCGTGCTCAGCACCCTTTCTGTAGACACAATAAAATTGTGGGCCGCACACGCGCGCGGTGAGCAGAGGGAGCGACAGAACGGTGCTTCAGGGGTGGCGTCGGGAGGGTGGTGGAGACAGCATCTGGTGGAGTTCTTTGTCACTCTGTGCAGGTGCTCTGCGAGCCGCTCCTGTCGGAGAGTCGGAGCACCTTTCGGCCCCCGCTACACCTGCTGGCTCCAGCCCTCCCCCACTGCCCTGTGCTGCCTTGCCCCCTGCTCCCCCTCAGGCTGGGCTGGATCCCCCTGGAGTCGGAGCAGCGGGTGGAGGACCTGGACGATTACGCGCCCGAGCCAGAGGTGCATGCCTACCTGCACAGCAGGCGAGTCGTGCTGACCAAAGCGTGCCCAGCGGCGCTGGGGCCGACCATGTGTGCGCTTGGCAGGCTTGCTGCCGTACGCAAGCAAACAAAAGGCGCGCAAGCCGCTGCGTTCCTCGACGCTTTGGCTGCTGACGTGGAGGCCTTGGTGGCTCGAGCTGCAAATGGAGCCTTGAGTTGCGTCAGTAGTACTAACGAGTCGTGATGACCACGCGCCGTCCTCTGCAGGCTGCTGGGCTTTGATGTTGAGACTCTGTACGAGCTGCACTACCAGATGATCACGCTGGGCAAGGTGTTTTGCAACAAGCAGCAGCCCAACTGGTGGGTGTGTTGTGTGTGCCTAGTGCTCACGGTGGGAAACCATGTTGCGTGTGGTTGGGGCCAATGTGCTCTGCATCAAGCAGCAGCCCGACTGGTGGGTTGGCGGTGCACCCGATGCGTGGGTGTACTGCACGGTGCTAAACTAAGCGGCTCTGCAGCTCTGCCTGCCCATTGAACAACAAGTGCGAGCACGCCCAACACGGCATGCCCCTCCCCGCACCCCTACCCACTGCTCCCGCTTGCATCCTCTGCCGCAATCGTCCAACCCCTCTGCAGCTCCGCCTGCCCCATGAACAACGAGTGTGAGTACGCCCAGAACAACGGGCCCTCCCTGCACGGCCGCAAGCGCATGCGACAGCTGGACCCTTTGATGGGAGACGGCGGCATGGCCGACCCCCTGCTGGCGGACGACGACCAGAGGCGGTTCTTTGGGGGCGCGGGCGGCATTGTTGGGGGCCGAGGAGGCGGCGGCGGCGGGGCGAGTGGCGGGGGAGGGCGCAAGGGGGTGCGGGGTGGCGGCGTGGACAGCACGCACACCAGCAGCATCAGCGGGGGCAGCGACAGCGGGGCGAGCGATGAGGAGGAAGACGGTGAGGAGGTTGAGGAGGAGGAGGAGGAGGAGGAGGAGGAGGATGGAGAGCTGGGGCCCTCGCTGCTGACGAGGCGCCAGGCGGCCGCGGCGGCCGCCGCCGGGACCAAGCCAACACTGCGCCAGGTGAGCGGTGCCAAGCAGCTGGTGCTGTGCCAGTGCCTTTGCTGCTGCCCGGCTGTGCTGTGCTGTGCTATGCTGTGCTGCGCTGGTCGAGCTTTGGTGCACCAGCCTGGGCCGCTCTCCCTCTCCCCCCCCCCCCTCCCTGTCTTTCTTCCCCATCTCATGCACACATATCTGCACCATGTGTGGCGCGCAGGTGTTTGCCGCCGCCATGCCTACATCCCGCTCCGCACCCCACTCCACACACCCACAGCCGTGCGTTCATACCCCCGCCTCGTACTTTATACCATCTTCTTCTGTGCTTTGCAGGTGTTTGCTGCCGCCATGTCTGAGGCTTCAGCCCGCGGGGCGCGCGTGCACTGGAAGACTCTGGAGCGGCTGACGCGCATGCACGAGGAGGAGCTGCGGGAGGGGCTCAGGGCGCAGAGTGAGTGCGTCCCTGGGCTGGCAGTTACGTTCACAAGCTAGGAGGAGTGTGGGGCCAAGTGGGGGTGTGGTTTGACAGAGTTGACTGACCGGCAGCGCGGCCCAGGGGCAGGGGATGAGGGAGGGGCTGGAAGTGAGTGTGCCCCTGGGCAGCACAGGGCGGCATGGGTGTGGGAGCCGGGCACGATGCCGTGCCCCCCCTGGGCAAGCTGCATGAGAGTAGGGAGCCAGCAAGGCTCGCCGTGCGGGTGTACCCTGCCTGCCTGCCTGTCTGCCTTCTTGCTCGCTGCTTGCTCGCTGCCTGCCTGCCCGCCTGCCTGCCCGCCTGCCTGCCCGCACCTTCCTCCTTGGTCCTCTTTCCATCCCAGCACTATCGTTCAGCCCTTCCCCCTCCCCGCTTCTCCTCCCCTCCCCCGCAGCGCTCGATTTGGACGACCTGCTGACAGCCACCCCCCGCCGGGCGCGCACCGCTGGGCTGCGCCGCCCCGCGCGTCGCTTCGAGCGCGCCCGCAAGCTGAAGCGCAGCCGGGAGCTGGCTCAGCTTCTGGAGGGGGCAGGGGAGGAGGAGAAGGAGGAGCTGCTGGAGCTGGGTGCGGCTGGCAGGGTGGAGGGCTGGCGCGCCACACGGCGCGGCCGTGCCGCGGCAGCGGCGGTGGCGGCGGCGCCTGAACCGCGGCTGGGCGGCGGGGAACGCGGCGGGTGCGCCCCGGCGGCAGGGGGCAAGCAGGAGGAGGTGAAGGAGGAGGAGGGTGGGGGCGATGGCGCACCGGCAGCGCCTATGATTCAGGCTGACAGCGAGGCAGAGAGCAGCGGTGCAGAGGAGGAGGAGGAGGAGGAGGAGGAGGAGGAGGAGGGGGTGGAGCGCAGTCCTTACCAAGAGGCCGACACGCGCTGCGCGCGGGGCATCGCGGCCCACGCAGCCCGGGGCAGCACGCCACCGCCGCTCAGGCTGACGCGGCGTCAGGCAGCCGCAATGGAGGGGCCAGCCGGTGGCGGCCTGGAGGGCGGGGGCAGCGAGGAGGGTGTCAGTGAGGGCGGCAGCAAGGGCGGTGGCAGTGGCTACGGCTCAGCTGACAGTGGAGGCGAGGAGCCAATCAGACGCCTGGGTTCACCAGAGCCTGAGGCAGAGGCAGAGCCAGAGCGGCACGCAACTCCTGCAAAGGTCCAGCGCCGGGAGCCGCCGGCAGGCGGCGTGGCTGCCATCAGTGGTCAACCTGCGCCCTCAGCAGCCGGGGCGGCAGTGGGTGTAGCACAGCCAGCCGTGCCTTCAACAGCAGCGCCGGCAGCGGCAGCGGCGGCAGCGCCGCCGGCCCCGCAGCCGGCAGCCCCGGCCGCTGCGCTTGCGGCGGCGTTTGCTGGCAGCTCAGGCGCCGCAGCCGCCATTGCCCAGCTGGCTCACCGGGGGGTGGATGTGTCGCAGCTGCTGCAGGCAGTGGGTTCACGGTTCATTGCCACCCACCAGCAGCACCCGCCGGCAGCAGCGGCGGCAGAGGCCGCCGTTGCAGCGCTGGCTGCCCTGCTGCCGCCTGCCCAGGCGGCGCCACCGGCAGGACGATCCCAGCAGCATCCGCCAGTCCTGCCTGCTGGCGCCTCCCTGCAAGACGAGGCAAGTCGGCTGCTGCGGGCGGCATCGGCAGGCCAGCAGCCTGCGACACCGGCAGCGGCAGCACCGGCTGCTGCAGCGGAGCCAGAGAGTCAGGAGCACGTAAGCAGTGACAGCGCAGACACGGGTACTGTCCCTGCAGCCGTGCGGCGGCTGGACGGCATGGCACAGCCAGCGGAGCATTCGGATGGCGCAGCGCTGGGAGGGGCGGCAATTGCAATGGAAGTGGAGGAGGAGGAGGGGGTGGAGGAGGAAGCAGCTGTGCCAGCAGTGCATGATGAGCAGGAGGACCAGGAGCAGGAGCCTGGCGGTAACCTGCTTCAAGCAGCGACAGGCTGGGGTGCTGCTGCTGCGGCGGCGGCGGCAGTGCCCCTGGCTGTCTTTGGAGATGCAGCATCCGAGTGTGAGAGGCTGGAGCGGTGCGGGCAGGAGCTGGCGGCGGCGCAGCGGGCACTGCTGGTGGCGGAGGGCAAAGGTCCGGGCACCGACCTGACAACCTTCCGCCTCAGGTGCGCAGCGCACGCTGTGGCCCACTCGTATTGCCTGCTGCCCACTCGTATTGCCTGCTGCCGCCGCCTGCTGCCCAGCAGCCCCTTGGCCCGCTTCTTCCCTTGCACAGCACAAACCAACCCGGGGGTGGAAGCAGCGCTGCGTCACCGACCTCCTGCGCACCGCACCCTCCTCTGCTGCCCACCCACACTTGCAGGCTGGTTGAGGTGAGCCTTCAGATCTTGGGGGTGGAGGCGACGCTCACCCCTGACACCGCGCTGGGCACGCTGGGCGCAGGTGCGTGGGCACGCATCCGACATAGAACCAAGGCGTGTATCGCCAATGTGTGTTGAATCACTGACTGTGTTCAATGTGATGTGCTGCGTTGGCGGATAAAGCACGGTTGGTTGCCACCGCCACCGGGGGTCCTCCCCCCCGCTGGGCAACTCAATGCTGGTCCCTGCTGGTCCTCTGCATAAACAGCAACCCTCCTTCCACTGTCCCACAAAAGCAATCTATCTTCCCTCCCCCGCCCCCGCTGCCGCAGCCAAGCGCGCCTACCGCCAGCTGTCCCTGCTGGTCCACCCCGACCGCTGCCCGCTGCCGACAGCCGAGGATGCCTTTGCGGCCGCCAGCCAGGCCTTCGAAACGGTGAGGGAGCGTGGGGAGCAGCTGCTGCGCGGGGAGACCGCAGCGGGCGGCCCCGGCGACTGCGCAGGCGCAGCAGGCGCAGCGGGGGGCACAGCGGGCGCAGCAGACGAAGCGGGTGGGTCGGCCATGGTGCGCTACGTCAACGCCGAGGAGCTGTTGCAGCAGGGTGTGTGGAACCAGAACCGTCTGGCCGTGGGCGCTGTGCTGGTGCCACCTGGCGAGCTGCTCCGCCGGGGCCTGCTGCACCCCGCCTACCAGCAGCAGTTTGCCGAGGGCAGCAGCCTGGCGGCCGAGCCACTGCTCTTCCTGCCAGTCGCCGCCATCCCGACGCTCAAGAAGAGGCGGCGCATGCTGGCGGCGCCGCCCGCGCTGCGCGAGGCGCTTGCCAGCGGCGGCGGCGGTGTTGGCGGCGGCGGGGTGGGCAGCAGCGGCGGGCTGCTTCCAGCCGCGGCTGAAGAGCCGGTCGCAGGGGAGCAGGGGCAGCTGGATGCGTCTGCAGCCGAGCTTGCTGGTAGTGTTGAGGCTATGGAAGATGCAACTGAGGAGGCGGCAGCAGCAGCAGCAGCAGCAGCAGCAGCGGCGGTGGCAGCAGCAGTGGCGGTTGACGCAGAGGACATGGGGGTGGCGGGCGACGGCAGCCCGGCCAAAAGCACACCGGCGCCAGCACTTGCCGCAGCAGTGGCAACTGTGCCGCACTCTGGCTGGCATACAGCAGAGGGGCAGGGGCAGCTGTGGGAGCAGCCACAGGAGCAGCCGGAGCAGGAGCTGGAGCAGCCGCTGGGCGAGGAGGAGGAGCGGCGGCAGCAGCAGGAGGTTGAGAAGGGGGAGCAGCCGCCGCCGGGGGAGGAGGAGGAGGAGGAGGAGCCAAGCATGAAGCTGGAAGCGGAGGAGGAGCGGCAGGAGGAGCAGCCACAGCTGTCTGAAGGGGAGGAGCAGCAGCAGCAGCAGCAGGAGGTTGAGGCAAAGGGGGAGCAGGAGCAGGAGCAGCAGGAGGAGGGCGGCGTTGAGGCTCAGCAGGAGGAGGAGGAGGGCGGCGCTGTGGAGGGCCTGCTGCTGGTCAGCGCCCGCACCGCGCTCTGGGGCCGCTTCCCGCTGAACGGCACATACTTCCAGGTGGGCTGCTGCGCTGTGCGGTGCTGTGACGTGGCGCGCTGTGGTGCGCTGTGCTGTGCTGTGCTGCGCTGTGGGGCTGCTTGAGGCTGTCCTGTGGGTGCTGCTGAGCTGGCTGGCTGGCTGGCTGGCCGGCTGACGCGGCTGCGCCAGGCTGTGTCGCGTGGCACTAGACGCGCACACCTGTCTGCTGGCAGCTTGCCGTGCTGTGCTGCGCCGTGCCATGCTGTGGCCAACATCTTACCATGCAGTGCCATGCTCTGCATGATGTGCCTGCTGTGCCCTGCTGTGCCCTGCTGTGCTGTGCAGGTGAACGAGGTCTTTGCTGACGATGCAACCTCGCATGACCCAGTGCGGGTAAGGGTGGTGTGTGGGGGGGTGCCTGCCTGCCTTCTTGCCTGGCCCGGCTGCCTACCAGCGCGGCGTGCATGCAGGCCAGGGTGGGGTGACGAGGGGTGAGGCGGGTGACTGGCATCTTCCTGCCTGCCTGCCTGGCTGCCAGTCTAGATGGCTCTCTTGGTATCCCGCTGCCCTGCCTTGGTCACATGCTCGACCCCGCATGCTTGCATGCCCTCCCGCCTCCCCTGCTGCCCCCACTGTGCAGCTGCCGCGCTCGCTCCTGGACACCTGCAAGCCCGCCCCAGTGCACTTTGGGCACAGGTGCGCGCACGCCCCGCCCTGATCTGCCCCTGTTGCTCCAAGTTGTCCCGCCGTTTGCCGCCGCCTTCATGCTGCCGCCTGCCTGCCGTTCGCCTCCATGCTGCCCAGTAGCTACTGTTGTATAGGTTACAAATATGACTTTGTTCAATCCTGTCCTGCAGCATGCGCTTCATTCCAAGGGCCAGAGTAGCTCCTGTATTCCTTTCTCACTGACTCATTAAATGCATGAACCGCCCTCCCTTGCAGCATCCACTTCATGTGCAAGGCCATGAGCCGGGCGGAGGTGGCCCACATGTTTGCACACGGATTTGTGTGCTTCAGGTCCTTCCGGGCCGCCACGGGTGAGCGGGGAGTGCAGCCGGGAGGCGAGCAGCTGGGAGATATGGCAGTTGGATCGGGATGCGTTGAGAGTCGGGTGTGTGCCAGGCAAATCGTGCATGCTTCGGGCTGCGGCATGTCCATGCCGGCCTCTGCTTGTGGGTGCACCCCCGGCTCCAACCCCGCCTGTCAAGCAGTGAAGGGCGGTACGTGAGGCAGCGGGGGCAGAGAGCGGCATCAGGGCGGGGTCTTTCAACATGTGCGGGCCTCACCCGCACCTCTCCTGCATGGCTGCTCCCGGCCGCTGTGCCTGCTGTGCTTGCCACCGCTTCGGACAGTAACTGGCCTGGCCTGTCCACCCCTCCACCACCCCCCTGCCTGCCCCCCCACCCCACCCACCCGCTGTACAGGCGCACCCGCTCTGCTTCCCGAGTTTTTGCAGCCCAGCATCCCCACAAAATCCAACGCCGCCTGGAAGAACGCAGAGCAGCGGGCGGCCGAGCGCGCCGCCAAGCTGGCGCGCGCCACGGGCCTGCCCGCCGCGCCGCCGCCGCCACCTCAGCGCTGGCTGCGAGTGCCAGGTGGCGCCGACGAGGCGGCGGCGGCAGCGGCCGCGCTGCCTGCGGTGCTGCCTGCTGGGGAGCAGGAGCGGGGGCTGACCGGTCTCGAGCTCTTCTTGCCTGACGCACTCAGCGGGGGAGACTACTTGGCGGGCCTCGTCAGCCCAGAGAAACGCAAGGCAGGCGCCTGGGGCACCAGCGGCACCAGCGGCGGCAGCGGCGGCAGCGGCGGCGGCAAGAAGAGGCAGTGGGGCTCGGGCTCGGGCAATGGGGATGATGAGGAGGAGGATGAGGAGGGTGGGGCCCGCAGGCCGGCCATGCCACACAGCCAGGAGGCGAGGGACGCCAAGAGCGGCAAGGGGCGCAAGCGGCTGTTCCTCCACCCCATCATCCGCACCAGGGACCGCTGCGGAAACTGCCCCGTGAGAGGGCCCTGGTGGCTGATGGGGGCGAGCGGGAAGGGCAGGCTGTGGAGGCAGGGGGCCTGAGTGGAGGTTGGGAGGAGGAGGGGGAGGAGGGTAGGGACACCCGTGCCGGCAAACCACTTGGCCAGATGCGTGCTTTGCGGCGCTGTCCCTGCTCTGCTCTGGGCTGCCTCGCGCTGCATGTGCGCCCAGCCATGGCATTGAACGCCCACACTGCCCCTCGCACGCTCTTGGCGCCTGGGCGCCCTGCCTGGCTGCAGGCCTGCCGCAGCCTGCACTGGAAGAAGGCTTGCATGACGCGGCGGGCGGAGCAGGAGACGGGCGGGCACTAGCAACGGCAGGACGGCAGCGGCCCGCCCTGGTAGGGTTGCCTGCTCCACTGGGCAGCAAGGCGCGGCGGCAGCTGGACGGTGCGGCGGCAGCTGAACGCCACGAGGGCCCCATGTGGAGCCGCCAGGAGCGACTGGCCTGAGATGGCGCCTCAAGCTTCTGCGCAAGGCTCGTGCCACGCAATGCATAACTTCACATCACCACACAGCACACAGTGATTCAGCAAACCATAATTTGCAAAGTTTGGGGACGCATTCGGTGTGTGTTGACTTCCCCCTGCCATTTTTGTTTTTCAACACTTTGCATCTCTCAGCCATGTGCCTTCTCACCCCGAGGGCCCTGTTTTCCTCGGCTCTGAACGCACGCACCATACCGCCCAGAGTGCCACGCAGCATGCCCTTTTGCCCACTCGGGGTTTCTCTCCGCACCAAGCCTGCCGCAGGCGCCATGCATGAAACGGTCCATCACCCCTTTCAAGCGCGCTCATTGCACGCATGCGTGGCTCTTTATCCCGTCAACTCCTGGCGAGGATTGCCTCGCATTGCTGGAGCTTCCATGTGTTTTCGCCCCTGGAACAGAAATTTGAACTCTTCCTGGTGCTGTGCCTGACTTTGGGGTGCCCAATGCCCTCCTGCAATTTATCTCCCAATGTTGGCCGCTCTCCGGCTGCCAGCAAGACGTCCGGCAGACGCCTTTGTGAATGAGTGGAAAGGAAGGCAGGCACCACACTGGCGGCGGCATGGCAGGCCTGGGGGCCGCCAGCGGGCACTGGAGAGGGGAGGGAAACGCAGCGGGGGCGACGTAGCGGGGGCGCACTGGGATGCCGGGCAGGCAGGCATGCCCCACTGGGCAGCGGCAGCAGGCAAGCAGAGACACGACAGAGGCCCAGCTTGCGGTCATCTCGGCATGGCAAGTGTCAGCTGCTCGCGGCCGTGAGTTCGCCGCACTGGCACAGGCCTGCCTGCCCTCTGCTGTGCATGCGCCTGCTTCCAGCGGCGTGCCAGTGCACTGCCGCACCACCTCCCCGCATCCAATTCCACCCTGACCGCTTCTCATCTTCCGGTCCGTCTTCCCTGATCCAACATTCCCACCACGGCCTGAATTGCTGGAGGTCTGCCACAGGTCTGCCGGTAGCCATCTGGAGCAGCAGGCGGGGCTCAG
The DNA here is from genome assembly GCA_029339195.1 of Micractinium sp. NFX-FRZ. Classification (NCBI taxonomy): domain Eukaryota; kingdom Viridiplantae; phylum Chlorophyta; class Trebouxiophyceae; order Chlorellales; family Chlorellaceae; genus Micractinium; species Micractinium sp. NFX-FRZ. Next base: position 14,572 of record JAPTJF010000671.1, read on the forward strand.
GAAAGTGTGGCGGCAATGCTCCCAGCGCTAGCGAGTGGATGCATGCCACTCCTGCGGTCTCTGGAGGTTGTGTGCTCGCCGCTTCTATGTGCCAATGGCTCTTTCGAGCGCAGGCCGGGGTTCTCAGCTCAACCAGAGATCACGCGACTCATTCATGAGAAGAGCGGTTCCCAGGCGGTTCCCAGGCGGTTCTCGCTGGAATAGCCGTACGTTTTCGAGACTGAGCAGGTTACGACCCGCATGCGAACGTGCCCAAGCCTCATGAGGATCAACACTGGCACTGAAAAACTGTAGACCACATGATTGCAAGCCCAGAAGCGACCCGAAGCTCATCGAGCGGTTGCAGTGATGTCACCGGAAGTCTGCATCGTACGTCGACGTCGTGCATCGGCATCGGTACGATGGACAGGTGTTTTAACTTCTTAAAAGCGTCCTTCGCGCCAGTTTATCGGTTCGTTCCCCGCCCCATGATTCTGCGAGGTGTGCCATCCAACCGCCCCTCGCTGGGGGCGGGCAGGCTGGCCCCCCTCCTGCTGCTAGCAGTGCTGGCTGCCTCAGGTGATCCACTTGCTTGCGAGCGTGCTTTCAAACTCCTGAGGAAGTGCTGGCAGCAGGAGGGTGCGAGGTGGGAGGACGGCTGGGCCTCGGGCGGTTCGGACCTCCGCTGGTACAGCTTGCGGTGCATGCCTCAAGCAGAGGCCAAGCGTCCGGGACAAGGAAACTGGTGGTTCCCACCCTGGTTCCTTTCTCATAGACAACCAACCCCCGGCGCCCCACAGCCATGCTGCCCCAACCTGTCGCCCCCATCTGCCGGCTGCAGGATGTCTGACCACCGGCGCAGAGGCAGATGAACCGACCAGGTGAGTGCACTCACTGTCCGGGTGCAATTGCCCGCCTGCCCACCTGCCCGCCTGCCCGGCCAACACCAGCTGCCCACTTTACCATCCCTGGTCCTTTCAAAGATGCATGACGCTACAAGGAAGCGGGCCCATGTGCCTACCGGCTTGCTGTTGAGCACAACCACCGGCGGTGTGGGGCGCACCTGATTGCACGCTGACCGCCCTGACCGGGGCCAGAGCCACCCCTGTGCATGAGGCAGCCAGGAGAGGCAGCCAGGAGAGCGCCCTCCTGCAGGGGGTCGTGCCCGCACACCTGCTGGCGCCCTCGGCCCACGCCCAAGCGCGTCCCTCATCACCCCGTGCACACCTTGTACCCTCGTTGATCTCTCTCATTGTCCACCACATGCCACCCTGACCCCCACACATGTGCGTGTGACGGTCCGTGGCAGGCCCACTAACTAACGTGGTGACATGCAATGCAATGCCCTCTGCAGGCGGGCTGCCGGCCGCACCCTCCGCCAGTTCAGGCCCAAGCCGCCCTCCCCGCCCCGCCCACCCCCCAGGTGTGCATTCACTTTTCAATGTCACTGGCACGGTGCCGCATAGTTAAATCCGCATGTGGTGATCCTGCAAACCTGCCGCTGTTACCTGATCCAGCTTACTTTGTCGCCCCCACGCCATGCATGCAGCCCCCGCCCCAAGCCCCCACCGCCGTCACCGCCTCGGCCCGGCCCCTCGCCGCCGCCCCCCAAGAGCCCGCCCCCCCGCCCACCGCCCAGGTGACAAGGCCACCTCGTTGTCGGCTGCCGTTCTGTTGATCTGCAACGGACGTGCGACACGCCAACATAGATCCATTTGCAGACCACACAGCCAGCAGGAGTCGAGAGGCTGAGGCCAGCCGCAACTTGGCGGGGCCCACCAGTAACTGCAACCCTACCTCTCAAGCTGGCAGGCAGCTGGGATGGCAGCGGCCGGCAGCCGCCAGGCTGCTATCAGGCACCGTGAGCTAGCAGCACTGGCAGCAGCTGACAGCTGGCAGGCAAACGCCCGCCTCACACCAGGGCAGCTGCTGCACGTGGCACGTCGCGCGTGCACGGCCCACCTATCCACCATAACTTGTTGCCTGTCCCTCCGCCTCTCCCTGCTGCAGGCCCCCGTCCCCCAGGCCGCCTGTGCCCCCAAACCCTCCGCCTCCTCGGCCCCCGTCACCCACACCACCATCGCCTCGGCCCCCATCACCCTCCCCCCCGCCCCCCCCGCCGTCTCCCCCTCCCCGCCCCTCCCCGCCCCCGCCTCCCATGTAAGGCTGCTGCTGCGCTACACTGGGATGGGATGGGGGCCAGCTGTGGGTGAGGCAACTCATCTTGCCGGCTGGAGATGTGGCTGTTGAGCCGCCTTTAACAGCCCTCGCGTGGCGACACCCCGCCACATCTACGCTGCCAGGGCAGTGTCGCTAAACCCATCACCACCCTCACCTTCTGCGTCTCCCTCCCCCTCGCCACCTCCTGCGCTGTGGCAGGCCCCGTCCTCCGTCGCCCTCCCCGCGCCCGCCCAGCCCATCTCCCCCTCCCCCCCGTCCTCCATCACCCTCTCCCCCGCCCCCCTCGCCTCCGCGCGCTCGCCAGGCGTGAGTGGGGGCCCGCGTTGCAATGTCAATGCATACACTCCGACTGCTGGGCAGTGCTGCAGTTGTAGGTATCAACAGGGCCGTGGCTGCATCCATGGTTGATCACAAGACGGCTCATGCCCACCCATCTAGGTTGCCCATGGGTGCAGACAGCCAAACCCCACCCCTCCCGGTGTGCACTGCAGTGGCCGCCCAGCCAACAAAACAGCTGCCCGCTAGTCGAGCCTTGTGTGCAGTGTGGCCTGAAGCTTGTTTGCTCGCCCGTCTGCCTGGGTGGCCCGCACCCAATACAAGCCCCAGCATTGCTGCCATAGCACCCACATTCCTTCCCTCTTTCATCCTCCCTCCCTTCCTCCCTCCCTCCCTCCCTCTCGTCCATCACAACCTGCAGGCCGCGCCCGCCACCCCGCCCGGCACCAAACCCTCCTGCCCCCAAGGTGTCTGCTTCCCCGCCACCCACCGTCCCGCCCCCGGAGCCCACCCCTTGGAACAACCCCAACCTCGTCTGCTCCGGGGCACCGGCCACCACCTGCGACCTGCCCTACCTCTCTCCCCTGATTGACGTGCGTGGTGGGCTGGCAGGGGCACCTTAGGCGCGGGGAGAGGCGGAACCGAGCCGGGCTGCAGGCCTGCACACTTGCGATGGTGTTTGATAAGGGATGGGGTGAGGTGACCAGTCTGCAAGGTCTCCCCGCTGCAGTTGACTGCAGTGGCCCTCGGTCTCCTGCCCCGCTGGCGGTGCACGGTGGCCAGCCGCCTCTGCCTGGCAAACATGACCCCCCTGCTGCTGCTGCTGCTGCTGCTGCTGCAGGGCAGCACATTTGTGAGCTCCTACCCGCCAGTTCCCTGCGTTGACCCCGCGTGGGGGGACTGGGACGTCTCCCAGCAGCGCAATGTTGTGTACGCCTGGCAGGCCATCCGCAGCGGCACAGTGGTGGCGACCACATGCGGCCAGCAGCGGTGGGTGGGGGTGCAGTGGGGGCAGTTTGAGTGAAGGGATGCGACCTTTGGAAGGGGCGGGGCAGGGGGGGCAAGGCTGACAGGGCATGCACGGCAGGCTTTGATGGGACGGGAGGGACAATTGTGGGGTAGAGGAAATTGTGCTCCAACACATCGCCAGCAAGCCTGCCCTTTGCCCTCTTTGCCTGCAGCAATGGTGAGGACACTCTGATGAGCGTCTTCTCTGCAGATGACACCACAGCACCCGACACATGCATCACGTGAGGAACCTTGGGGATAGCACTCACAGGTGCTGCGTGCGGGCTGGTGTGTGGGCGCTGTGCATGTGTGCCAGCAGCGCTGTCCGACGTGTCATGCAGGTGTCACCACAGCTGTCCCTGCTGCCACCGGTGCTGCGGTTGGCAGCAGGCATGCCCGCTGGACTTCTGGGGCAGCGGTGGCAACCCTGTCTGCGGAGTGGAGCGCTGGCTAACTGGATGCCATTGCCACCTAGCCAGGCTCGCTCCACACCCCGGCACCTCTTCCGCCGGTGGCCTGCCGACATGTGCCGGCACCGCACCGCATCCTTCACCACTGCAGGGCGAATGATGATGCGTCGAACCGTGTGAGCAACCCGCTCGATTCCACGTCGTGCCCCTGCGCCGCGGAATACTCATGCGACAATCCCACCAGGAGGTGCGCCGACTCAAGTACCACTAGTAGTGTGACCCTAAATGTGATTCTCTGCTACTGTGTGAGCCGACTCCGGCCATCACAGCTGTGTGGTGTACCCCTCGCAGCAGCCAGTTTATATAGTTATAGTATATATAGTGCCAGCTGGTGCTCAGCTGGGGGGGGCGCCCTGTGGCAGCACTCCGCGGGCATGGAGCTGGGTGGGTGCGTGCCCGCTGCTGCCACAGCGCCCAATTCTTTGTGCCAGGCTGGCAGGCAGGCCCGCACACGTTTTGCAGGTCGGGCTGCCCTCTGCAGCTGCCCCTTCCCCCCTGGTGACTGGCTCTTCTGCTGCTGAGCCTCCTCCCTTCCTGTTCTGCCCCGCCTGCCCTGCCCTGTGCCGCCCTGCAGCTCTTACATCGAATTTGATGCCATCGAGGACGAATGGTACTACTTTGTTATTGGTGAGGCGTGTGGTACTGCTTTGTTTTGGGTTGGCCTTCCAGAACTGCCTTGCTGCTGTTGAGGCCTGTGGCACTCCGTTCTTGTGGGCATGTCGTGAGGCGCTCTCTGTTGTGGCTGAGGTGACACCATCACTACCCCGAGCCTTCGCATTCCGAAGCAAAGCACCCCGCATGCGTTGCACGCTGCTGTGCCACCCAGCATGCCCAGTGGGGCTTGGAAAAGAGGGGAATGGGGGGGGAGGACAGGCGGCCTCCTTGTGCCCAGCTGATGGCTGAGAAGCTGAGCCGGCCTTGCACCCGCCCCACCGCCTCCGGTCCTCACATCCCCCTTCTTCTTTCGGCCTGCAGGCAGCCAAGGACACCACCCAGCTGGCACAGCAGGCAGTGCCCGCGGTCAGCCGCCCGCGCTGACTTCTCATCCTCCCCGCCCCTCCCTTGGCCTGCAGGCACCTACTCTACTGACCCAGAGGAGGAGCAGGACCCTGTGACCAAGCTGAGCATCTACTGGAAGGCAGACTGATGGGCGGGATGAGGGGAGGGAGGCTCTCATGCTGCCACCGGTCAGTTGGAGAGCCAGCCTTCACTGCAGCCCGCATGGACGGCACTCGAGGCCACCCGCCTGAGCCAAGCAGTGTGGGAGCCACTATGCGTACGCACTTTCGCGCATATATATGTTCACTATTAATAAGCAAACCTAACGACTGGATCTATAAGTGCGAGCCTCGTAACCGGCCGTGCGAGCATATACAATAATCAAGTGGGGCATGCTTCGGGCCAGCGCCACAACAATGCCCCACTGCATTGCATCCCAGTGAAAACTTATGTCATGCTCAAGTCCGCTATATATGTTTAAACATATTGTCCGTATGTGATGTCACACATCTGAGTTCGACATTTGTCGGTGTGCCAGTTGAGGTGAACTCATCCACAGTGGGAATTTGCTGACCTGGAGCCAGCTAGGAAGAAGAAGAAGGACACGCCCTTAAGCGCACGTTGAGGAAACTGCTGGCTACCGGTGCAGGCATGAGTTGGCGGTGCCCGCGGAGCGCCGAAACACCTCGTTTGCAGTGGCGTCACAACAGGTGATTTGGGTGTGTGCGTGTGTGGGCCACGTACAGGCACAGCAGCAGTGTACGCACGGCAGCTCAATCAAGGGTGTGCACGCTCAATCATGGTAGGTGCACATGCGGGCATGCGCCTAGCGACGTGTGAGAAGTTGATGCAGATCAGTGCTACAACAACTGCTCACGATTTTGCATCCAAGTCAGTCAGGAAGCCGCTCAGTACAATAGGGCCTTCCTGTTCATGTGGTTGCGGCGCAGCGAGAGGAGCGTGTATCCAATTTGGGTGAGTGCATGTGTGGGCATGCACATGTACTGCAGCAGCGTACGTAAGGCAAGCCAATCAGGGGTGAGTGCGTGTGTGGGCATGCGCCGCCGGCATATTATGCATTTCACTGCAGGAGGTGGCGGGCGGTGGCGTCCCGGTAGCCGGCCAGCGCCGGCATGAAGTCGCTTCCCCCTGTGCCCTTCTCGTCCTCCCGCTTCCCTGGCTTGGCAATGTAGCTGTAGGCAAAGGACTTGTGGAGAGACCTGCAGAGGGGCGGGGGCAGGCCAGTGAAGGGCGTGGCGTGAATGTGCATACGTGGAGTGTGGGTGGGGTGGGGCACAGGGGTCGGGAGGGCTTCCCGGGGGAGTGCTGCAGCTGTAGGCAGCGGCCGTGGAAGTTGTGCACAGGGCACGGCCAGGGGTGTTAGCCAAGAGGGGTGCGGCAGGGCCGGGCATGTGGTGTGGTGGGATGGGGGAGGCGTGGCTGGAAGTCGAGCGGCGGCGCTCGAGGCGCGGGTGTGTCGCAACGCTGCCTGCCACTGACCCACCAGCCAACAACTCAGTTGAGCTTGATTGATTACAAGTGCCCGCCATGCCAGCAACACCCAAGAGCTCAACGCCTCCCACCTGAAGCGCTCCAGCTCTGCCACGCAGTCATTGTAGGCGGCCTGCGTGTGTGTATGTGTGTGTGTGTGTGTGTGTGCGTGCGTGTGCGTGTTGTGCCTCCAGTGGGTGGGATGGAGCATGCAGGGGTTGGTGTGTTGGCAGCGTGCCAGGACTAGGGCAGGCAGGCGGGCAGGAGGCAGGAGGCAGGGTGCAACGGGGGAGCTGGGAGGGCAGGCAGGCAGGGGGCGGGCCAGGGAGGGGAGCGGGCACGCGCAGCCAGTCGGCCGGCCCAGCCTGCCTGCCACGTCACAAGCCACGCGCACTACCCCCACCCATGCGGGCCAGCCAGCCCATCCTCCCCGCCCACCTTGCACAGCACACATCACCCCGCCCCGCCCCACCTTGAGTCCTGGAGGCCCCGCCTCTGCCGCCCCCCGCAGGCTGGGCCCCGCCTCCAGCTGTACCAGAAAGGCGCGGTGCGCGGGCGGCATGTGCAGCCGTTGGTCCGACAAGTATCCTGCCAGCCAGCTGCAGCGGTCGTGTCGGATGCCCAGGGCGGCGTCCAGGGCTGGCACTACGCTGGACTGGGCCCCGGTCTCCCCGTAGTGCCGCTGCGGCTGCGGTGGGGCAGCGGGTGGGAGGAGGCACAACGTGGGACGGGATGGGTAGAGTACAGCCGATGAATGCATTGCGCAAATGTAGTAACTGCTGGGGCTGCGGTGATGCCAAAGGGGTGTGGGATGGTGCGGTGGGCAGATGCTTTGGCCAGCTGGCGGAAGGAGGGTAGGGCCCATCCTACCATCCTGCCACCCTCTCTCACTCCTCTCTCTGTAGTACCCCCTCCACCCCACCCCACCCATCCACCCACACCACACAAACCCAAGCACACCCGCACCCGC
>JAPTJF010000672.1:0-21892 GCA_029339195.1 Micractinium sp. NFX-FRZ
GCTCCGCCTGCCGCAGCTGCCCCGCCGGCTGCCGGCGCTGCGGCGGCCCCGCCGCCTGCTGCTACCACTGCAAGCTCAGCATCCCATGCTGCAGGAGGATCAAACGGGTGGGTGATCCTCCTGTGCACGATTCTGACCTGGTCAACAAAGCGAGCCTGCTGCCCGCTATGGGCTGTCGTGACACCTGCCCAGATGGGCAGCGCCGCCTCGGGAGGGCAGTCCTGAAGCACGCTGTGCAGATTGTCTCGGGCCTTGATGAAAGCGTCCAAGTGTTCACGCATCCACTTGCAAGGCTTGTCGGCGTAGTTGTGGAAGCAGCCGACCAGACGGTGGACTGCCGCAAAAAACGCGAGCCACAAGTAAACAGACCACTGCTCGCGGGCGTCTGCCTTTGACAGCCACCACGCAGCCCAGACGTAGAAGGGCATGCCCGCTGTAAGCTGCACGTCCATGAGCATGGATGCACTGTACAGAAGATACCCGCCCGCCTGCAGCAGGCAGAAGATCCAGCCAAACCAGGCACACCAAAAGATATACAGCGGCCAGGCCAGCACGTAGAACCGCCAGGCAGCACTGGAGTGCGCCCTGACCTGCATTCAGCAAGCACAAAGGGCACGGCACAGTCATAAGAAGCAAGGAGGAGGCAAACAGTGCGGCGGCACACGTGGGTGCGAGGCAGCATTGAGCCCGGAAGCGCTGCTGGACTGCCAACCTTGCGCCGCTCACCGGCATGTCGCAAACTTGGCGGTGGCATTCAATGACGTCCGAGGCGTTTGCCAGGGCGTTGAGGTGCGCCAGCACGCTGCCAAGCTGGCTGCCTGCAGGCTTGAGGGGCGGTTTAAAAGGCAGCGAGTCGGGTGCTGAGCTTGAGAGGCTGGCACACTGCTGCAGGCTGGAGCCGGCAGTGGGAACGACGGCGCGGCCGCAGCGTACTCACCATCCAACTTCATCATGGCCCCCGCGGTCTGCTCGGCGCTCTGGTCGTCAAAGCCTGCTGAGAACAAGAGCAGTGATTAGGGTTTAGGGAACACAAGCCCACAAACAAATGTCATGAAACCACGCCAGTATGGCAGTATGCACCAGCAAGCAAGCAGTATGCATGATCAGGAACGGGCAAGGAGCACGCACCTGTATGCAGCAGGAAGTTGTGGATTTTGTCGCGCAGGGTATCGTGGAACCCGTTAAACTCGACGGCGGTGGCAGCTGCGCGGAGCGTGGTCTTCGCCACGTGCACCGCCTCCAGGGCGTGCTCCCTGGTCTCTGCAGCAATGCACATGCTCTCAGCACCCAAGCCAGAGGCCAATCTGCGGCGGCGGGACTCAAACAAGAGGCCAACAGGAGGCAAACATAGCGGCGGTTGGGACTGCCGCCCACGGACCTTCGCGCCGCTCGACGCGCCACTGCCGGGAGACATAATGCGCCAGCACCAGCGAGACATGGAGCAGCCCCACCGGAAAGTAGTACCAAGGGAACATCACTGCCTCGGCAAGCCAACAGATGCGATAAATTGATGCTGACCGGGAGGGGCAAGCAAGGAGGAATGCAGAAGTGAGCCGAGGCATGCCGCGGTAGGGCAATGGGCATGCCACGCGGCTGTCCTTTCTTTCGTGGCAAGGAGTTGTTCAAGACTGGTCCTGGGATGCCCCGGGCCCTCATTAGGCGCCCGCTAGCATGCTAGTAGCTGACGCCAGCGCCTCCCTCCACGCCCGTTCCCACGACCAGCTCCAGCCTCCCCGCCAGCCGGTAGTGACTCGCTAGCCAGCGACAGCCGCCCTCCGCCAGCCGCTGCCCGCGAGAGCCCCTCGGCGCAGCGTCACTGCCCCTCACAGCCGCCCGCCGCCCGCCGCCCGCCGCCTCCCAATGGGCGCTGCTTTCAGCAGCGAGGAGGAGTCACGGCTGAGGGAGCTGGAGCCGGTGATGCGACAGGTTATGAATCGGCAGATTGTGAACTTGAAAGCTCTAGAAGCCGGCGAGCCGGGCGCTCGCGAGGAGTTTTCCGAGTTAGGCCACTTGATGTGGCTGCTGTGCCAAGAAGATAGGGGTCTGAAAAAGCGACAAGGTGGGCTGCTGGCTGCGCTGCTAAGCTGATGCGCATACTGCTTGCGGCAGGCTGGCAAGACATGTGCGTTTTTCTGAGCGCTCGATGTTCTATGTTGTTGAACCGCGCTGGCCGCTGCCGCTCCTCTCCTCTTTTTCTCAACTCTCACAGCGCCTGCCCTCTCCCTGCGTTCGCCTCCCCTGTGCGGTGCAGCTGCAAGGCAGCGGGGGGTGCCCGAAGCGGAGCTGCCGGCAATGCCGGCACGCACGCTGCTGCCTCCAAGCCTGCAAGGTGAGCGTGGGTGTGCGCGGTTTGGGTGTGGCTTGCCTGCCCGCCTGTGCTGCCTGCAGGTGGGGCCCGCCTGTGCTGCCTGCAGGTGGGGCAGGCGGCAGGCTGCACGGCACGGCAGTGTATTGCTGCCAGCTGTGGCGGTGTGCGTTGGGGCTGCCAAGTCGGAGCGCACCCAGCCCCCTTGTTTGTGTCCAACCCACGCTCCACCCATCACTGTGCTGCTCGCAGGGGCCGCTCCCCGCAGGCAGCAGGCAGCAGCGGCAGCGGAGGCTGCAGGCCGCAGCCATGCGCCCAGCAGCAGTTCTGTGGGGAGTCCTCCGGATGAAAGCGAAGCCTCAACTAGCACCCCCAAGCGTAATGGCGAGGAACGCGCCCCACTGCTGGAGGGGGGGCGTTCAGTGCGCGCCGGCATCCGGCACCGCCGTCCGCACCGCGGGCTGGGCGTGCAGCAGCATGCGGGGGCTGGCAGCGAGGAAGGCGGCCAGGAAGAGCGCCCTGCCTAGCCTCTGGTCACATGAGGCATGCTCTCGGGGAGGATTCCCGGCCACGATCAATGTCTAGCCCGACAGTTGCTTTTCTCATTCATCCCCCTGTTGCAATCATTGGAGCTCAAGCTCGCCCTGTGGACTCTCCTCCCGCCTCTGCGTTTTCCAGTCGCACCTGCTTTCCTCCCAACTACAATGGCGCTTGCATCCCCCTCCCATGATTTCCTCCTGCACTGCATGCTGCGGTGCATGCCTACCCGCCTGTGATCGTTCACTCAGGCGAGCGCCGGGGACGCACTGGAGCACAGGAGGGCAAGCGACAGTGGAGACAGCGTGTGGCAGCTGCTCAACGCCATGGCCCCGGTGTGTGCCATTCTGCTGGCTTGACCGCTGGTGCCGCATTCAGCAGGCGGCCATGGCCGAAGGCGTGGGGTAATGAATGTCAACTCTGCTGTCTTGCCACCCTGCCTGCAGGTCAAGGAGATTGTGGTGGTGTGCGAGCCTGACTGGAGGTGGGTGCAAGCGCTGCCCTGGATCCAGCTGCTAGCTGGTGCGCGCCGGTTGTTCGGCTGCTGCTCGAGGCAAGGTCCCTGCTGACGTGCCCGCCCCTCTTGCCCTCTCCTGGCTCCAGAAGGGTGTTTGAGACTGCGTACGCCCGCCTGCCCCGCAAGGTGCCACTCAAGTTTGCCTCTCCCGGCGCGGAGCGGCAGGATTCGGTTTGCAACGGCTTCCAGGCGATCTAGGCTGATGCTCAGGTGAACCGTCTGTCGTGTGTTAGCTGGCCTGCCTGCCTGCCTGCCTGTTATTTGGGGATCGTTTCGAGCCGAGAGTGCCTGCCTGCCTGCCTGCCTGCCTGCCTGTCCACCTCTCGCCCCGTGCCAACCAGCCTCCTGCCTCGTACTACTCCAACCGCCCTCCTGTGTGTGTGATGTAACATGGCCTGCAACGGCCCGCACCGCATGCATCAAGCGCGTGCCGGAAAACAGAATACACACGGAGAGGAGTGGTGAGAATGGGGTTCATTGCACAGGGGAACGGGAAGGTGTACAACCAGTCAGCCAGGCGGCAGCTGTCTGCCAAACACGACAGCCTGTCACCTTGCTCAGCAGGCCCGTTGAAGTCAGCTGCAGCTCAGCTGAACAGCTCCAGCTGCCGGTATGCGCAACCTTGATTGGCCCAGCTTCGATAAGCTGCGAGCTCCAACCCTTTCTGCTGACTGCTGGTAGGGGGCTGGTAAGGTTCGGCTGGCCATCAGCTCATCAAGAGCTGTTGGGTGCTATAAAGGTCTTTAGATGCTGTACAGGGCCGCCAGCACGGTGGCCGCCATGCTGCCACCCATCAGCAGCTTGCTGCTTGCCTCCACAGCAGGCACCTCCAGGGGGGAGTCCTTCTCAGCCTGGTTTCCGTACTTGGCGCCATCCCAGTACAGGTGTCGCACGCCGCCCATGTAGTGGTAGATCTGCAGGCATGTGGGAAGGGGGGAGGGGTCAAAGGTCAAAGGTAAACCACACCTGCTTCTCCTATCGATGGGTTACACAGTTGTACAGGTGGCGGCACGACTTGCACCAGAGAATGGCACTCGCGACAAGCTCAGCCCTGCTACCGCCGTGCGCACGAGGCCCTGCATTTAAAGCCTCCAATAATTAAGACAGAACACAACCCCACGTTACAACACAGTGGCTCTTTGCTTGCAGATGAGGGCCGCAAGAAGGTCTCGGCAGCCTTGGCAGCAACCACTAGCAGCGGGCAGACAGAAAGACAGGGCAAAAAACTAAGTGTTAAGATGCCTCTCACCAGTGGGAAAGCCACGACTGCCTTGGCAGGGAAGACCAGCAGCGGGTAAGCATCCTTGAAGGCAGAGATGGAGGCACCCAGGTCGCCCGTCAAGGCAATGTAGGCAGCTGCGGTAGTGCCTGCAAGAAAGGGAGCGGGTTAGGGGACCATGAGGCTTGTGCCGAGCAAGCAACATGCGTCATGCGTGCAGCAGCACTGCACAACGCACACAGCAGACGAGACACCCGGGCCTGACCCTAGTTGTGCAGGAGAAGCGGCACGAGAAGGCAAACATTGCAGCAAGCCCTCCTACCCCGAGCATTGCTGCGGTGGTTGCTTGGCGATAGAAACACAGCAGCCCCACACCATCTCATCCCATGCCCGCCCGTCAGCACACAGCATTCATGTGCAATGTTCCAAGAAGTGTGCACTCGCTCACCCACAGACAGCATCACACCGGTGGCGCGGTTGGTGATGGAGGTGATGGCACCCATTGGGAACTTGTAGTGCGGCTGCACACCCGTGATCTCAAACACGTGGGGGGACACGGGGCGCTTAGCCACCAGCTGCATGCACAAGGGGGGAGGGGGTGCAGGGAAAGACGGAGGATGGTGACGACGGCAGTGCATGGGTGCAAGGGTGAGGCGGGGAGGGTTCAGAAGGGGGAAGGGTCGGAAGAGGGCAGGGCGGGGAGGCACCGGGGGCCCTGGCCAGAGTACAGGTCAGGCCAAAATGACAGGCTTAGCGGGCCCCGCCCCGCCTGCGCCTGCGGGCTCCCTGCCGGCCAGGCTGTCGCCCCAGCTCCCTCACGTCTAGGTGGTTGGTCGGGGTGCCCAGGAACTCAGTGCCGGGGTGATCTGCTTGTGGGGCGGGGTGGGGGCGGGGGCAATGGTGAGGGCCACAGCCACATGCCTACGGAATGGCCATGCTGGCGTGATCAGGCCCAGGATACTTTGATCGTCTTCTGCATCCCACTGGCAACACTCACATGGGCTGTCGCGGCCCCAGTACTCGGGCACGCCACCGCCATGGTGCCTGCAAACAACAGCGCAGCTTGCAATACAAAGCTCAGCATTTGACAAAGCAACCAGCGCGCTGCGCGACCGTCGCCCAGCTGCTGGCACCCGTCCATCACACAGAGTTGACTGAAGGGAGATCCAGGGAAGGCAAAGCAATGCAGCAGCTCTGGCCAGGCGGGTTGGGTCTGGCCTTGGGAAGGCGCTGCGGAACGCCGCTCCCAAGCAGGCACCTGCCTCTCGGGGCATGTGCCGTGGCACTGCGCGCATGTTGCACGCCCTCTCCACTGCGACAACGCCATCTTCCGGCCACACAAAGAGGCACGCGGAGCGCCACGAGTCAAGGGTTGCTCACCGGCACTGCTGGAAGGTGGCTAGCACCCCGTTGCGCGCCGACCCCAGCTCCGAAACCGCGCCGGTGAGCCGAGAGGCAATCGCCAAGCCCTGCACGCGCGACATTGCGGAACGCCTTTGCTGCCGAACCGTAAACGCCTGCAAGCCGCGCTGGTTCTTGTATGAGCACCCTTTGCTCAGCAGTGCGACCAACCCGAGTGTCGAGCACCCGGCCAGACAGACGCCTGCCCCTGCCCAGCTCAGCACGGTCAGCACGCCACGCCGTCGCCTCAAGTAAACTCTCTAAGAACTGGACTGCATCAAAATGAGTTTACACAGTCTTCAATTCCAGCAGGTAACGTGGTACATGGTACAGCAAGGATGTCTTGGTTGTATACCTCAAAAGGCAGTGGCACCTTGTGTCGGGTGACGCCGTCTTCTAAATGGAGAAGGCGCTCTGCTCTGCAACCTCCTTCTCTATCCGCTCCGCATCCTCAAAGTCCATGTCCAGCAGGGCCCTGCAGCGAAAATTTCAGTCACCGCTGTTATCACTGGTATGAGAATGGAGACAAAGAAGACCGCACATCCATGAGAATCTTGTTAGCAGGCGTCAGGGCAGCATACAGTACGTGTGTTCAATCGACTTGCCAAAGTACGTGCAAATGCCAAAAAACCTACATAGCAGAGCCTCTCAGGACACAGGCAGGGCTGCACTGCAACAGCATGTGTGTGCCCTATAAGCGCCCACTTCCCAGGCATGCCTGCGCCCCACCGCCTGCCCGCCTCACCGCAGCTGCAGCAGCGTCCCAAAGTCCGCAGGCACCTCCGACTGCTGGAGGTGCAGCCGGTAGAGCTCAGTCAGCTCCGCCTTGGAATGCTGCACGTTGAGCAGCGGCGCGCGGCACAGGCTGTTCTGGTGCAGCGCCCGCCGCACCTCCACGTGCGCCCTGCAGGCAGGCAGGCCGAGGCAGTGTTTTCAGAGCACATACCAAGGGGAAGAGGAGGCCGTGGGGCACCCAAGTGCAGACGAACGAGACAAGCCGCAGATCCTCACCCAACAACAAGAGCAGATCGGGGCCCTGCAGACACGGCCCCAAGTGCAGACGATGGAGGCAAGCCGCAGATTCTCACCCAACAACAACAGCAGAACAGGGCCCTGCAGACACCCACCGAGCTCGGTCCCCTGTGTTGAAGAAGCCAATGGCTCTGTGGATGGCCGTGGCTTGCCGCGTGCGCGCCAGCGCCATCTTATACTCTGGATCCAGCTCAGCGCTCGCCGCGCCCTGCAGACACATCAGGCACAGCAGGCGGGACGGATGTAGGGCGGGGGGTGGGCAGAGGGGCACGAGACGTGGCGCTGCTCGTGAGCTGTGCCAGAGTGCCCGGCAGCAGCATACGTCACTCAGGACGGGTGCTGCATTCAGGATGAGTGCGGGATCCGCACTTGCCGTCGGCAAGCATCTACTGGCTCAGCTAGCGGAACAACCAACCTGTGCAGGGCGGACCAGCCCAATCATCCCGGTGTACTCCTGCGGTGGTGCCGCTCGCGCCCTGCTGCTGAGTCGCTGCCACACCAGGGCTGCTGCTGCTGCTGCTGCTGCCATTGCAACTGCCGTTGGCGCATGCACCCTGCAGGCAGACGCATGGGCAAGTCCAGGGAGGGGCGCGAGTCAGAAGGGGGTGCCAGCCCAGCCTGTGCCAGCAAGCGGCGGCAGCGGCGGCGGCGTGGCAGGGACGCTGCTGCTGAAGCGCGCATTGCGACCGTCGGCCGGCGACAAGGCTGCGCCGTCTCCCTTACGGTATACTCCCTACTCCCCGCTGCCTCCGTCTTGCGGGCCCACGAAGACCCGCCGAAACTCACTTGACAGAGGGTTCTGGTTGCTGGAGAGGTGCGCTAGGCACTCCATGCCGCGCTCCCGATGCTGCAGAGACGACCAGGCGCTGCTGCGCTCGGCCCGCTGCCACTGCAGGCGCGGGCGCTGCTGCCAGGCTCTGCATAACTGGTTGAATGCTACAGTGGCGCTGCTGATCACGGGGTATTTGCAGGTGATGGAGGGAACGGTACAGAGAAGGAACGCCCAACTTCCCCAGTGTGCTGTGCATGACCAGCCTCCTGCTCGCTCTGTGCTCTCACCCTGCCCCATTTGTGCATCTGGGATCCAGGTGTGGATTCGCAAAGCGCCAGCAGACAGTATGGCGGAGGCAGCAGCGGAGGCAGCAGCAGCCGTGACGGCTCTGTCCCTCGAGGCCAACAAAGCTGCGTTCGAGGAGCATTCCAAGTATTATGCAAAGCGAGTGGAGTTGTTCAATAAACATAAGGAACGCTTCAACGCTGCGGTAGAGGCGGCAAAGGCGGCTGCAGTCCCCATCTCGGTGGTGCTGCCCGATGGCGCTAGTGAGTGGGAGGAAGCAGCAGTAAGAATGCCTTGAGGCCAGCTCGGGTCGGGGATGTCTCGCATGTGGGTGGGACATCTGACCCCAAGTACGACCCGCCGCCGCCACTGCGGGTCGTACTTGTTGCTTGACCCACGACCTTTCCCGCCCCTGCAATGCTCCAAAGCCAGCACTGGAATTATCCACGCTGGCACCTGCTCTAGATATCGCAGCAGGTTGCGGTTGGATGCGCCAAACGATCTCTGCGCCCTCCCCCGTCACTCCTGCCGCACACCGACCACCTTGCGCCAACTGCTGGCCCCTGCTCATCCTTTGCACCACTTGCCCCATGCAGCCAAGTCCGGCATCAAGGGCGTGACCACCCCTATGGACATTGCCATTGGCATCTCCAAGGGCCTGGCCAAGAAGGTGGTGGTTGCCAAGGTGGACGGCGCGGTGTGGGACCTCACGCGCCCGCTGCAGGGCGACTGCGCGCTGCAGCTGCTGTCGTTTGACGATCCGGAGGGCAAGGAGGTGAGCAAAACCAGTTCATTGGAAAGCATACTAATAGCAGTCCGAGGAAAACGTTTTAATTAAGGGCTGTTAAAAAAGGTGGCATGCCAGGCAGCTGCCGTCTCTTGTAGACGAGGAGGGTGAGGATGCCGCGCTGCCTGCAAGTGCTGGTGCTGCTTGCTGCCGACTCTGGGGAAGTTGTGTAGGGCGACGGGCGGCAGGCAGCACTCCTGCTGCCGGCAAGGGTGCGGCCAGCGCTGGAGCTCCATTCCTGCTGCCGCATACGTGGCTTTTTTCGATGCCACACACGGTCTGCACCCTTCGCCAGCCAGCCCAGCCAGCCCTTGCTGCCCAAACATGCATCCCACATGGTACTGGCCTGCTAACCCCGCCCCTAATCCCTCCCACTCCCTGCTCTGCCCACCCGCCTCACCATGGTTGCCTTTGCAGACCTTCTGGCACTCAAGCGCCCACGTGCTGGGGCAGGCGCTGGAGCTGGAGTACGGGGCTGACCTGACCATTGGCCCCGCTCTGGAGGAGGTGAGCGGGCGCTGGTGGGGCCTTGCAGTGGAGAAGTTGGGATGGCGCTGGCGTGTCCCTGCTGACGGGCCGACACGGCGGTCAACCCTGTGCTGCGAGAGGGGACACAAGGCGTGGTGTGCAAAATGATTGGGCTGGGTCCTGGGCAGGGGTGCGTGGTACATTCTGGCAGAGAGCTTGCAGCTACCCCGGCAGGGCAGTCCAGCAGGCATGGCAGCGTTTAGTGCTGATGCTTTGCTCTGTTTCCTGGGTACTACAACTGGGGGACTGCACCCCATTGCTAACCTAGGCAACCCCATCTCGAACTCTTCCTCATTCCAGGGCTTCTACTACGACTGCTTCCTGGGCGACCGCACGCTGGGTGAGCCGGAGAAGGCCAACATCACCAAGCGCATGCAGCAGGTAGGCCTGAGGAGCGCGCAACGCTCCACGGAGCTGTTGCCTCAAATGCACCTCACTTGTGCGAAAATGCATTTGGGAGATGGGAGATGCGCGGCGGTCAAGGTGCAAGCTACATTGCAGAGGTTGGTCGTGGGGCGACAATAACGCCGCCATCTGAAATTTAAAGCAGCGGGGTGGGGTGTCACTGACAGAAAAGCGGGGGTGGTAATTACCTGCCGCACACGGCATTCCTGAAGGTGGGTGGTGGGAAGGGAGAATGCAAGTTCAGCAAGCGCATGCAGCAGGTGAAGTGTACAAGCGGTGCAGTTGGGTGCGTGTGAAGGAATGGCACTGGTCGCAGGTGTCACTTACTGTCAGCAGAGAATTTGTAGGAGGGTAGCAGCGCGGGAGCTGCCTGCTGCGGCCCTGCCTAGCACTTGTTGTTCTGCACCAGCCCTTCCCCGTCCTCTCTCCTTGTCCCTGACTTGGCCTGCTATGCTCACATGCCGTCAAGGGTACAACCGCCGCAAGCAGCTCCTCAGCGCCTTGCTGCACCAGTTGCTGTCCCCAGTATGTCCCTCAGTCCTGCCCTCCGCCTTCCATGTCTTGCAGGCCGTCAAGGAGAAGCAGCCGTTTGAGCGCATCGAGGTGTCGCGCGACGAGGCGCTGACCATGTTTGAGGAGAACAAGTTCAAGGTGAGCTCAACATCTACATATTGCCCCCCCAGCCATACATCAAGCTGCTGATGCTGACTTTCAAGCGGCGGGGCTGGGAGTGTGTGAGGGTTCACAGCGCATACGTGCCTTGTTCCTGTGTCTGCGTTTGAAGCTGCGCAGGCCCCACCCTATCTTGCACAGCAGCTCAACTACTGGCTGCGCCCTCTGATCAGGTTGAGATCATCACGGAGCTGCCTGCCGATGCGGTCATTTCGTGCTACAAGTGCGGCCCCATGGTGGACCTCTGCCACGGCCCCCACGTGCCCAACACGGGCCTGCTCAAGGCGGTAGGGGTCAACTCCATGTCGCGCGCATTCTGGCGCGCTGACGTCAACCGCGAGCCGCTGCAGGTGGGGGTCAATGGGGGCGGGGGCGGGCAGGCGGTGTGGGGGACCGCACTGCGTGGGGCTGTGTCAGGTGGCAGGGCCGCTCTTGTCGGCTTGCCTGGTGCGGGGCTGATGTACAGGGGCTGCAGGAGGGGTGCGTCACTTCCCCAACGCCAAGGGGCGGAAGCAGCACCAGCAAAATTTCTACCTGTTTGGATCTCTGTGTTGTACTCGTCACTTGCGCCTCTTCTTCAATGTACACATTTACGTCGTCAACTTCCCGCACGGCAAGCAGCTGCAAGTGCGCCAGTGCTCCTTGTGTTGAGCCGTCCAGTGGCCCTGTTGCGGCACGTTCTCCCCTGCAGCGCGTGTATGCCATCACTTTCCCCGACGACAAGGAGCTGAAGGAGTACCAGCACCGCATCGAGGAGGCCAAGAAGCGGGACCACCGCAACGTCGGCACGCAGCAGGTGATTACGTTTGGGTGATACAGTCACAGCGCATGGTAGGCCGCGTTGAAGTGGGACGGGGGGCGGATGGGCTCCGCCTGGCAACGTCGGCACGCAGCAGGTGGGCGCGTGCGAACCCACGCCTCACTCGAGACGGCGATTTTGCAGGGAGGTGGGCATGCAAACCAAGGCCAGCCCAGAGAGTGAGTCTGCAGGGAGGGAGGCCCCATCTCCCAGCATGAGCCACATGGTTGAATGCACCTTGTGTCCAGGCTGCCCTGCAACTGCTCCTCTGTACGGTACCTGTTTTGGCGGTCTTATCATTGTTTCCTTTGTATCTGTCTGTGTGCCGCAGGAGCTCTTCTTCTTCCACCCGCTCTCCCCCGGCTCCTGCTTCTTCCTGCCCCATGGCGCACGCGTGTACAACGCGATGGTGGAGTACATGCGGGAGAAGTATTGGTAAGGGTCAATGGTAGTATGAACGGCTTCAACCATGCTGATGGCAGAAGTGGAAGGGTCCAGGAGGGCACAGGAGAGAGGGTGGCAGGCATGCCAACAAGATAGCGGTCAAACGCTGTCGCTTGACCCTGGTCAGCTGCAGCCTGGTCACAGGCGCAGCTGGGGGCCGCTGAGCATCCATGTCAAGCGTGCATGTGGGCACCATCTATAGTTCCGGGAGTACCTCGGACTCTCTTCACTCACGGTAAGGTTTTGAATGCTTGTTCCCTGCAATCCACCATTTTATGCAGGGAGTATGACTACGAGGAGGTGTTGACCCCCAACATCTTCAACTTTGACCTGTGGAAGACCTCGGGCCACGCGGAGCACTACCGGTGCGGCGGCTGCTAGCAGTCCAGGACGGCAGCAATTGCGCCATGTTCTGCAGCTTCGTCATTCAGCGTTCCGTGCTGAGCTTTGGGCTGCGTGAGGAGCTGAAAGCATGGGAAAGCATGCTGAGCTCCTGAAAGCGCATACATTCTGCTTGTTCATTCGCCTGGCTGGTGTCATGTTGCTGTCATCAGCTCTTTGCCTCAAGGTCGTAAATGCCTTGTGCTCGGTCGACTGCCCTATGACTCCCTGCCCTGCCTGCCACCTGCAGGGAGAACATGTTCTCTTTCTCGGTGGAGAAGGCGGAGTTTGGGCTGAAGCCCATGAACTGCCCAGGTGTGTGTGTGTGCCAGCTGGGCAGTGGCTTGCACATGTTTGGGAGAAACCAGGGGCGGGTTGGCAGCAGGTCGGCACGCTACATAAGGGGGCTGGTCAGCAGGCGTTGCTGAGCCCCCCGCCCAGTCACCCACACCCCTGCTCTGACCCCTTTTGTTTCATTCTCCAGGCCACTGTCTCATGTTTGGCAACCGCAACCGGTCGTACCGCGAGCTGCCGCTGCGCCTGGCCGACTTTGGCGTGCTGCACCGCAACGAGTTCAGCGGCGCGCTGCAGGGGCTCACGCGCGTGCGCCGCTTCCAGCAGGACGACGCCCACATCTTCTGCCGGTGAGGGGCGGCTGGTGGGGTAGGCAGGGGGGCCGGTTGAGCTGCAGTTTGAGCGTGGCAGGGGTGGCCTTGCACGAGATGCATTCCTAGCATGTGATGCCCGTGAGTCTGTGGCCTGGATTGTGATCGTAGTGGGGCAAGAGGGCAAGCAACTTCCCCGCTTTCAGCAAGACGTGGCACGCATCTGCTGTTGGCCGCCAGCACGTGCAGCACTGGGGGTACGGAAACATGCCGGCCACCAACCGTTGTCTTGTTGAGATGCTTTGCCTGCCGCATTGCACCTGCGAGGTGGTAGGCAAAGTCGAGTGCTGGGCCCACATTGTTCTCCCCTAATCCCACCCTGTGTGTGACTTCTGGTGCTGATCTGTTCTCCCCTCAACTTGGGTGTGGCCTGCAATTCAACGCGTGCAGGCAGGACCAGGTGAAGGCCGAGATCATGGCCTATCTGAAGATGATGGGTGAGGTGTATGACGTGTTTGGTCTGGACTACAAGATGGCGCTGTCCACCCGCCCCGAGGGATACCTGGGCGAGCTGGAGGTGAGGTGGGGTAGACTGCTTTGATGAGTACCTTGCGACTCGGTCTTGAAAATTGGGTCCTGCTTGCATAGTGGGTGTGGGTTGAGGTGGGTTGAGGTGGGTTGGGGTGTTCAAGGTGTGTTGCAGTGGATGGACAGACGCATGTTGCTCGGTTTTTACTTGAAGGCATGGCTTGTGTCCCAACTGAGCGCGTCTGGGATGGTTTTGAGCACTTTGCCGCACAAAAGCATGAAGCACTCCCATCGGGGTTTCACACTTGCGTGCAGGTGTGGAACACGGCGGAGCAGGCGCTGGAGGAAGCGCTGAATGCCACCGGCCGCGAGTGGGAGGTGAGCGCAGGTGGTTGGGAGGAAGGTGGGCAGCGCAGCAAGGGGAACTCAGGACACACACGGAGCTTCTGGGCGGAGTGTGTGACAGGCGAGGGGACCTGGCCCGTGGCTGCCGTCGTGCGCCTCTGTGTTTGGCTTGTTGAGGCTGGGATCAGCCCAGGCTGATGCACCCAATATGCCTGCCCTGCCCTGCGTCTTGTCTTTTGCAGATGAACCCTGGGGATGGCGCCTTTTATGGTAAGGCAGACGAGGTTTTGGGGATTGCAGTAGATGCTAAGTGGGCCTGTCTTGTGGCTACTTGGCAGGCCTGTGGGGATGACGCGGGAAGGTGCTGTCCCAGTGTGACTCTGAAACAGCAGCCTTCAGACTCGTGGTGGTGCCACCTCTTAGCTCCACTCCTCCTTGTTCAGCACCAGCACCAGCTTCACGCACCCAGCACCCCCAAGTCCATTACCTTGTCCCGACCCTACTCTTACCCCAATGCTGCCCACTATCCTTCTGCAGGCCCCAAGATTGACATCACTGTGTACGACGCGCTGCGCCGCAAGTTCCAGTGCGCCACTGTGCAGCTCGACTTCCAGGTGGGCGGGCAGGAAACAAGAAAACTTCAAATGAAAGGGACAGGTCAAGGACAGTTGCTCGGGGGCAGACAAGGGGAGGTAGGCTGGCAAGACTGAATCGCTGGCGCGGGGTTGAGCAGTTCAGCGCTTGCGCGCCCTGTGGAAAAAACATGTGCGCCTGCACCATGTCTGTCTCTCATCGCTTTTCAAACCTGCCATACTCACTCTCCACGCGTGTCTACACTGTACCGGCACTTGTCCGCCTTATCTGCAGTATTGTGGCAGACGTAAGCAGAAGTCACTCATGCTTCTTGTGCATTCTGCTTTTCGTGCTTGCAGCTGCCCATCCGCTTCAACCTCGAGTATGTTGCCGAGGATGGCTCCTACCAGCGCCCCGTCATTGTCCACAGGTGCGTATTCCCCCCCCTTGCCCCCCACTTGCGCTGTGTTCCTTTTATGTGATTACCTGCCTGCTGCCTTTGGAGCACAACGGAGGCTGGTGTGTTGGTGGGGGCAATTGATGCAGCTCTGGATTGCCGCGTCCTGGGCCGGGCCTTGATTCTCTAAGGCCATGCTCCCGCCCAGCCACGCAACGTCACTGCCCATCTCCACACGCTCCTTGTTGTGTATGTTGTGCCCTTATGTTCCTTTCCTCCCGCAGGGTCATTCTGGGCAGCGCTGAGCGCATGTATGCCACCCATCTGGCACTCTGCTTGTTCCTGTCACCCCTTGCAGGGCCATCCTGGGCAGCGCTGAGCGCATGTTTGCCATCCTGACAGAGCACTTTGGCGGCAAGTGGCCCCTGTGGCTGTCGCCCCGCCAGTGCATGGTGGTGCCCATCTCAGGTGGGTGCAGGCGGGTGCTTGTTGGCAGAGGCCGGCAGCGCTTGCCACAACTGGCAGCACGCCACAGCAATGGCCCAACTGCTGGGCAATGCTTGGGCAGCATCGGTGTGCATCTCACACACACTGCTGCTTGGCCTGCCTGCTGCATGTCACCTGTCGTCCTCCGTTTGCACGTGCCCCGCCATCCATCCTCACGCCCCTCCACGTCCCCTGTCTACCAGCCTCAAGACGCAACGCATCTTTCATGCTGGCCCAAATTCTTGCTCTTCCCGTCTTCACACGCCCTGCTCCCTTCCATAAATCATCCCCATGCGCTCACCCGGGTCCTTCAATCCACTGCAGAGGCGGCATACGACTATGCCCACACGGTGCGGCGGAAGCTGCGGTCTGGCGGCTTCCACGTGGATGTGGACATTGCGTCCCGCAAGATGCAAAAGAAGGTGGGTGGTAGCTGGGCTGGGTGGAAGCTGGGTGGGTGCTGCGGTCCGGTGGACACTGAGGACTGTAAGATGCAGGGGATGGTTGTGGGTATCTTGGGTCGGAGGGTGGAGGAAGCGCATTCCTGGCGCACCAGAACCCCTGCACTGCGCACTTCGCATTGCTGCTCTGCCCTTGCATCCCCTCCATCCCTGCCGTGCACCACTGCCTCTGCCCTTGTACCCCCGACATCCCTCCCCTGACCTTCTCACCCCTTCTTTTTGAGCAGGTGCGCGAAGCGCAGCTGGCGCAGTACAACTACATTCTTGTGGTGGGTGAGGAGGAGAAGGTGGCAGGCACGGTGAACGTGCGCACACGTGACAACCAGGTGCACGGTCAGCACTCGCTGGCGGATGTGCTGGAGGTGATGGCGCGCGAGAAGGACACCCGCAGCTGCGTGAGCATGTTTGGCGAGGAGGGCAAGGAGGCGGCGGCGGCAGCGGCTGACGGCCAGGCAAATTGAGGCGGTACCTTGGTGGCGGAGACAGCGGCAAGCGGCGAGTGGGCCCGCCAAACAGCAAGGCAGCTCTTTGCACGCGACGGGAGCGTTTTGCACTGCAGACAGGTGTTCGGAACACAGTCTCACTTGTAAGAGCCGATCTACCAAGGCATCCGGGAATGTCCACCGCCGCCGCGCTCGCCACCGCCAGCACGCTGTGCGCAATGCCTGGCGTCAAGCTGTGCCCTCATACGTTCGCCCAGGCGGGCCGCTGAAATCATTTCTGCTGCTCTAATCGCTATAATCCGCACACATCTGCCTTGCGGCCCTCTCTCTTCTTGAAGACCCGAGCAGCCGGCCCAGCCCACTCACTAGTGGACCAGGGTTTCTCTATGATTTTGTCCCCAGGCCTGGTGGAGGGGCGCAGCAAATAGGTGGCGATGCCCAGCAGCTTGCTGGGGAACTGCTGCTGGGCTGCCTCGCTCAGGCGCAGCAGCCGCTCCAGGCATGGGATGAACTGGTACCGCAGCGGCACAGTGGGGTCAATCTCAAAGATGACGGTCTCTACACAGCGCACCCCAGGATGCTGCTTGATGCCATTGGGGCACACATCAAAGTGCATAGGGGGAAGGGCACCTGTGATTCAGAAGGCCAGCTGGTAAGCCGGATGCATGGCTAAACTGGAAGAGGAGTAGGCACCTGCAGAATTGCCAGCCCTGCTGCTACAAGTGCCCCCCTCTCTTTCCTAAGCACATGTAAAGTAGTTCCTGCGGCACGCATTCGACTGCGCAGCCGTTGAAACTTAGCGTTCGCTTCACGAGCCACTTCCCCATGGTTCCCGGGAAGACATAGCGGGCCACGGGGCAGAGGGGTGACACGACCACTGCTGGGTGCTGATTTGGTGGCCGAGGCTATTTGACCCTTGGCCCATCCGAGAGAATTGATGCCCTTTTGCACACATGTTCTTTACACCCCCAGAGACCTCTGGGAGGAAGGGGAACAATTCTCTCGCTTGGGCCGGGGTAGCTCACCTAGGGGCCCCACCCCCACCCGTTAGCCCGCTGAGCGCTGGCGGCACAGGCGGCGGCGGCAATTATGGCTATAACGACCCATTTTCAGCCCTGTTTCTTGCTCAAAGCCCCCTGAGGGTGTATCTGGTCCACAATTTGAAAGAAAATGAGGGAGAGGCATTGAATCAGGAGGGGCGAAAACTGGCCGGCAACATGCGGCGTTGCCGGGCGCCGTCAACATCGGTCACCTTTCCCCCCTCCTGTTACAATGCCACTGCCGCAATTTCTTGTAAAATGTGGACCAGATACACCCTCAGGGGGCTTTGAAAAAAGAACAGGGATGAAAACGGGTCGTTTTAGCCATAACTGCCGCCGCCGCCGGTGCCGCCAGCGCTCAGCGGGCTAAGGGGTGGGGCTCGGGGGCTACATCTGACCCTTGGCCCAAGCGAGAGAATTGTTCCCCTTCCTCCCAGAGGTCTCTGGGGGTGTAAAGAACATGTGTGCAAAAGGGCATCAATTCTCTCGGATGGGCCAAGGGTCAAATAGCCTCGGCCACCAAATCAGCACCCAGCAGTGGTCGTGTCACCCCTCTGCCACGGGGTGCTTCCCGGGCAGCGGCCCGGGAAGCGGAGTCGCCTCCCATGGCCTCTGGTGCTGTTCCCAACGACTTACAACGTATTCGAGGATTTAGAAAGCAAAATAAGATGCAAAGCACAGTCAAAACGTGCAACACTTTCGTGACGGTACCAGGTTCCATGTGGCAGATTGGTACGGGGGCAGAATGCCGCTAGGGGTGGATGATGGGTTGAGTGGAGAGATGAAGGGCAATGAGGTTATGGATCAAAAGTAACACAATCAAGGGGATACGAGCAACGTAGTTGAAGCACGAGCCTGGGTGGGAGGGGTGAGGGCGGAAGGGACTGGGGGCGATGGGCGGGGCGGGCCGGCGGGGCCAAGTGGTGGCATACAGATCCAAGCTGGGTTGCATCTGGCGGGCACAAAGATTGATGGTGAGCAACAAAATGGGCCGTATAGCCGAATTCAAAATACAGTGTAAGGTCGAAGTATAACACCCTCGAAAGGGGCGGCAGGGGCAGCTGCTGTGCAGGCCACTGGGACGGTTCACTTTGCCGCACCAAGGCGCTGGCGTGGCATGACCTCATACCGGCCTGCAGCAAGAGACAAGGCACTTTGTGCCCATCTGAGAAAGTGGACTGTCGATATGCAGGTTATGTTGTAGCCGCGTTGAGGCTGCCCAGTCAGGTCGCTGCACTGCAGGCCACAATCGCAAGCCACCACTTGTGGAGCAAAGGCGGCGTCAGACACCCCTTGGCATGCTCTATTAGGCTGCCATTGCAACACAGTTTGGGGCTGGCTGACGCTGAACACCAAGCTTACTTGCTGTGCGGTGTGTCAGTCATAGGGAGACAAGGGCCGACAACTAGCTGTACCGCCAGGTTGGGCCTGCAGCGTGATGGCGCCTTCATACCCAGCTTGTATAGACCCCTGTTTTCATGTTTTCATGATTTCATGGTCTGGTGCATGCCTCGTCAACCTCTCAGGATAATGGTTCGTCCTGAAGTTGAATGTGCTTCTCGCGGAGGGGGACGACTTGACGGTGCAGCTGCCATAGCTGTGAGGTCGGGCAGCGGTGCCGTTGTGGTGCACCGCCACTGACAGGCCACCCATTCCCTGTTGATTTTGGCTTAGTGCTGCCCTCTTGTGAGCTAGGCGGCCACCCTTACTTTCAGCTGCCCGCTCTTTCTAGCTTGCCCAATCTTGTCGCGGGGCCTTGTGCTGCCGTCCCTTGCTCACTGTCCCTTACCTTGTGGCTGCCTCAAGATGTTTATTGAGCTGAGCCCTTCCTGGTCCTTACAACAAATACAAGCCCACCCAGTGAGGCGGCCAAGCACTTCCCCCACCCCACCCTCCCGCTTGCAACTGCCTCCCCGCTCCCGTTCCTCCCCTTCACCCCTGCCTTCCTCCAGCCCACCGTCCCCTTTGCTTGCATTCATCAAACGGTGTTACTGTCTTTGTGTATGTAGCATGACGAAATCACTACACAAGTACAGAATGTGCTGCACCATGCCACAACAGGCTCAACACATGCAGCAGGGAGCCGGCAGGCACCAAGGGCTGCAGCCAGCTGGCATAGCGCGGCGGCGTGACTTGGCCAGAAGCCGCAAGGCTGCCGCAAGGCTGCTGATCTGCCTCGCTAGGATGGGTTAAGGCAGGGCATGATGTATTGCATACGTTTTCGTACTTTCACTGGGGCTTACCAGGGGCAATGAGGATACAAAACCATGCATGGCTGGCATGCTGACGCGGCAGTGGTTATAACCTCCTGTTTTCCTACAGCTGCAGTTGTTTCTCCCGCTCTCCCCCATTTTGTTCGAAAACTACAATGGCCGCCTAGATGCTGGGGCAGGGGGCCAGCCCCTGCGCGTCTCTGCATTGTAAATTGGCCACTCATTTGAACCCACTCCGGGGCACTTAGGGTGGCTTACACTGACAGGGCCCAATCCGGATCAGGCAAGGTGTCAGCAAAACACTGTGAGTTGGACATGAGCGGCAGAGGCTGGGGGTCAGCAGAGGATGGGGACAATCAATGTACATGTGCACACAGCTAGGTGCGGACTCAGAAACAATCAAGAGTGTTTGCCGTAGCCGGGGGAGCGAGGCGTGAGTGGTGCAGAGGAAGGGAGCGAGCCCAGGAAGGGCAACACAGCAGAGCCGGCGGCTGGGTGCCTGGGCGATGCTGTGGGCTGGCAGGCAGGCGTGGCAGGCAGGTGGGGCGTACCAAGGCAAGAAGGCAGTGGCAAACAGGAGCAAGCCTTGCCCTTCAGATTCGCACCCACCTGCACGCTCAGGAGCCGGGTGGCTCGACGACGGCCACAAATGCCGTCGCCAGGCAGATCAGGCCGTTGATCAGCGTGCCGCGGCCAAAGTGGAAGAATGCGCAGCCCGTGAGCACCAGTGCACCGGTCCAATCTACCAGCTGGCGTGAAAAGCGTGGCAGGGGTGACGGGCGCCAGTCGGCGCCGGCGCCTGCCGGCTGCGCCGCCGGCTGCGCCGCCAGCGGGTCTCCCGGCGCCGGCGGCAGTGGGGGCTGACGCGACGCGGGCTCAGGACTTGGTCGCGCAACGGCAATGCGCCACTTGCCCTTCTGGCGTGGCCCTGCACTTTCAGAGTAAAGGAGCTCAGTGGCTGGTTGGGCTTCTAGCAGCAGCGGCAGGCAGCGGCAGGCCCGAAACGAACCTGAAGGGTCGCCTGAAACTCTTGAGACGGCGTAGCGGGGCCGACCACAAAAGTGCGGGGCGGAGGCCCAGGGCAGCCATGCTGCTCCCAAAGTGCGACTCCAATATGCTGGGGGCCAAACAGTGGCTTGGGGCCAACACAGGCACAATCTTGCACACTGTCGCGCCGCCATCAGCCCCCCTCGCCGGCGATCGCCGGCTGCCGCCTTGCTTCCAAAATCTCCATGATCCTGCCTCCTAAGGGCCTGGGCTCTGTGTCGCACACTCAACGACCTCCGAGGTCGTCCAGCAGCCTCAAGAACCAGCCAGCGCCGCAGAACAAGGTGCGAAGCAGGCGAGGCTGCTCCTTGATAGGCCTCCTGCACCTGCTGTCCCTGAACCACCTTGGACGAGCAGGGGGCACACTGGGTCACGAGGCAGGCAGGGAGGCGCCTGCCTGGGTGTTTGGCGGCGGCGGGTCTTTGGTGGCGGGTCTTTGGCGGCCGGCCGAGGCGCTCACCGTCGCCAGGGTGACCCACACCTCGGTGTCAGAAGGAGGTGCCGACCTGCCCGTTGACGGAGAGCATGAGGCGGAAGCTTCTGGGAATTACGCATTCGCAAAAAGTAGGGCTGGAGCCGGTGGGTGGTGGTGGCAGGAAGAGCTTTTCAGCGGGGGAGGAAGCCTGGCAGTCAATCATGGCTGAGGCAGCGGCTGGCGGCGGCAAGACGACCAAACGGGCACGGAAGAAACTTGAGGGAAGCCCTGCACCTCAAGCTGCGCACGTTCCAGCCACTGAGGTTGTGATGTTGTCTGCTGTGGGGCAGATTGTGGCAGTAGTGTTTAAGCTAGCTGCCCCGCCCAGCGGAACCACTGCCGGCGGCTGTGCCTGCCGCTGGGGTGCCACTGAGGCAGCAGCATGTGGCAAGCCCCCTGGTGAAAATCTTCAACGCCGAATGCTGGCACCTGGGGGGGGGGCGGGGGGGGGGGGCAACCAAATCATGCCCCCGGGGCATGCGACAGCAACCTGCAGGTGCCGACAGCTGCCAGCACTTGGCGCCAGGTCAGCCAGCCACCACCGCCGCCACCGCCGCCACCGCATGCATCTCTCCTTGCCCGCAGCGATCGTGGCCGACTGAGCACTATGACGACAATCAAACTAGTGTGCAGAGCCAGCAGCTGATGCAACACTCAACGTGCCGGAATCACCAGGCAGCGGCGCCGACGCGCCGCCGGATGCAGCGAAACAGCGCTGCCTGTTGCCCCTGCCGTGCACCACTGCCTCTGCCCTTGTACCCCCGACATCCCTCCCCTGACCTTCTCACCCCTGCTTTTCGAGCAGGCGCCGTACCAGCTTCACAATGTCAGAAACCATTTCACAGAGGTTGCACGGCTGCAGTGCCCAGCTGCGTTTGTATTTTGCGCTGCAGGAGCACAGTGCCGAGCTGCTGCCGTGGAAGTGGTGCAGCGACGCATGCATCAAAACAGTAATGCCGGCAGCACAGCCGGGCAAAGGGGTACGAAGGGGGTGCATACAGAGGGAATGCCAAAAATGTGTGTGGTCAAACAGGGACGGGCGTTGAGGAGGTGAGGAGGAGCATGAAAGGCCGGCAGCACAGCGCAGGCGAGCAGGCTTTGCGGCAGGGGAGCACGCGGGGGTCCCGCCCTTGCTGCCCGCCACCAGCATGGAGGTGGGGTGGGAGCAACCCATATTCGTGCTGCTTTGGGCAGC
>JAPTJF010000673.1:0-21884 GCA_029339195.1 Micractinium sp. NFX-FRZ
GTACTGCGCTAGCGCCTCCCAGTGCAAGAAGGCTGCATCACAGGCGGCATGAGGAGTTGAAAGCATGAAGCTAGAGCCATGCCGGTGCAGCCCGGTGCCAGCCAGCCAGCCAGCCAGCCAGCCAGCCAGCTGCAACTATTGACAAACTCGCAGCCCTGAAGCGGTTGCCGCTGCTTCCTACACAAACGCCCGCCACGCCTTACCCCCTTACCAATCAGCAGCTTGATGAGCGGCTCAAGCAGGGGGCTGACGAGCAGCGCCACCGGGAGACAGCGGGCGATGCTGAGCACCTCGTTGGCAGTCAGGCGGCTAGCTGCCCAGACCTTGCGCGGCACACGCACGCCAGGAACAGAGCGAGGCAGGCCCTGGAGCTCCTTGGTCACCTGTAGACATGGATGGGAAGGCGTAAACTGTATGTCTGGTCACATCTGTAAAGACTCAGGCCGAGGGCCACCCGTGTTCCTGAGACAATTCTGGGCAGCACGGCCACAATAAGTGCTCGGACATGCATCATCACAAGACATGCAGAACGGCCTACCTGTGCCCCAGCCTGCCTGCAAGTGCCTGCCCTGCCCCGTGCCCTCCCACAGCGCTCACCTTGCGGACGATGGCAGCGCGTGTGTTCATGTGCCCCACGCCCAACAGGCACAAGTCGAACACGCTGACGGCTGGGAGGTTAGTGACCTCGCCCTCGCCACCGTCGCTGCCGGCGTCCCCGTCGCTCTCGCCGCCGGCGTCCCCGTCGCTCTCGCCGTCTTCGCTGCTGTTGCCGGCCTCCCCATCGCTTCCATCACCGTCGCTGCTGCCGCCTCCCTCCCCATCGCTCTCGTCTCCGTCGCTGCCGCTGCCTCCCTCTCCATCGCTCTCGCCACCCACCGCAGCCTCAGCACCCACCCTGGCGGCGCGGCGCGCTTGTGCCGCGGCGAGCCGCTGCTCAGCCAGCTTGCGTGCCTTGAAGCTCGTCCCGTCAGGCTTGGCCAGGTACTTTGCAATGGCTGGGGCAACGTGCAGCCCGTCGAGCCAGGCCAGCTGGTACGGGTCTACGCCTTTGTGGCCGGCAAAGACTGGCGCTGTGATACGCCCCTGCAGCTCGGGCGGCTGCGAGTGTAGATTGGGGAGGGCACAGAGAGCTATCTGAGCAGGGAAGCAAGCGCAGCCACCAGCTGGTGCAGCAAGTTTCCAATGACATGCGCTTCAGCAACAGTGGGGGGCGCTCAGCTTTTCCTCCGCTGGCCGATAGCCATCACCGGCACAGCACAGCACAGCGCAGCACAGCACCGCTCATGCACAGCACAGCATGGCATAGCACCGCACAGTGCATGCACGGCACAGCACAGCACAGCACAGCACAGCACAGCACAGCTTTCGCATTCAATTACTTCAGCAGGCAGCCTGGAACCTCTCCACTCACCACGCCTTCTTGTGGGCCAGAGTACAGGTAGGTGTCGGCACTCAGCCCTTCATCGCGCAGCATGCGTGTTGCAAGTGCCACGTGGCCAGCATCTGCAAGTTGCTGCGCCGTGACGATCACCTACGGCACTGAGGGAGGGGGCAGTTGGGCCTTGCAAGCGGCAGGCAGCAGGCAGCAGCAGGCGGCAGGCAGCAGCAGGCGGCAGGCAGCAGGCAACAGCGAGCAGGCTGGCCAGCACGAAAGCAGGTGGCCCTGTTGGGACAGGGGCCACCGCTTGACTAGCTGGGGATGGGTGCTGCCGCCGTTTAGCCTTGCCAGTGCCCTCCTGGTCCAGCCCACAACTGCGCACCCCGCGCATTCCCTCCCCATCACATGCTGCGCTTGCCCCTTTTCAATGCACCGACCTGTTGCGTGGCGGTGTGCATGCGGATGGGGAAGTCGTCCAGGGAGTCAAGCTGGGCGGCGGGCACCTTGAACATGGCGTCAGGGAAGGGGTTCTTCAGGCTGCCAGTTGTGAGCGTGGTGGCGGCGACATCTGGCAGGTCCCCTTTGAAGAGGCAGAGGCGGGGGAAGAAGAGGCGCTCAACGCCGTCGGCGCAGCGCAGGCGCACGCCACGCTGCTCGAGCTCCAGCAGGGAGTGCACCGCTAGGCCCAAGCTGCGTTGCTCCACCCAGCGCTGCACCTTGGCCGGCGTGCCCTCAGGCAGCACGGGGATCATGGCAATGCGCTCATGGCTCCCCTTCTTGAACAGCTGTGCCCTCGCAAAGTTGTACACCTGCAAGCAAAAACGACGAGGCGAGGAAAAGGGGGGGAGGGTGGTTACCTCAACATCTATGTGAGCGGGCAGGGAGGAGCCGGCAAGGGCAACTCGGGCACTTTGATTGGCTCGGGGCATGTCCCCGCCCCGGCTGCGCTTGCATGCGCTGTGAGCCTGCAGCTGTAGCACCTGGCGGTGCAGCCTTCTCCTGCCATGCCCTGCCTCGCTGCCTCCCACCTCTCCTTGTATACCTTCGATACCCTCTAGCAAGGCACGCAGCGCCCCCCTAAACATCGCCGTTCCGTCCTAAAACCTGGCAGCGGCAGTAGGTGCACCACCTGGCCGTTGTTGCCTGCCACACACGTGCGGGCACAGGGGAGCGGATGGTGCATGCCCTCGCACCTCCAGAATCACAGGATACAAGCCGCCGTCAGTCTTGTCCTTGGCCGCCGCTAGCAGCAAGACACACGCCTCGCTGCAATTTGCTTGGGCCCGAATCTCATCCTGCATTTGCAACCGCGGAGCCACGGAGTAGGCAGGGTAGCTACGCGTCCCATTGTGCAGGGTAGGTGGACAGCGAGGTGGGTGTGCAGGTGGTGGGCATGGCGCGGTGTCCGCTGCAACAAACATTGCAGCCGGCATGCTAGAGCAGGTCGCGCACTGCTCCCACAGCTTGAACGCCAACCCACCTGTAAACAAACCGATTGTGAGACCACACAGCTGCTGTGGAACAGGAATTGCTGCGGGGGCTGCGCCGCCACGGTGCGCTGCTGCCACATGGCACCAAAGTCAACTTGCTGTGTGCGCCACTTGGTGCCAATGCCAAAGCTTGGTGCCAGTTGGTGCCAGCTTTTTTGGCGCCATGTGGTGCCAAAAGTAGGTGCCATTTGGCGCTGGCGCAGAATTTCATGCCATCTGGCGCCAATGCCAAAGTGGTGCCAAGTGGTGCCACAGGAAGACGGAGACGCAGGCCCCACGCACAGACCGGCACTTCATGGCCCACGTGCGTTGCGCTCGCGGCGCGTGGTCGCTGGCGCTGCTGATAACCATTCTCGCAGCAGGTGTGCATAGCCCGCACCAGCTGAAAGGGAGTTTTTCGCCAGCAGGTTAAGGGACCCGTGCGGTACGCTGCGACAGCGCTGCCCAGCACCTGCGGGCGCTGTTGGGCCGCAGAGGCGTCCCAGAAGGCTGTCCGTCGACATGAAAGGGCCGCTCAGCGAGGGAGGCGAGTGGAGCGTCCCCTGCCGGATATCTGCGGGTTGCCACCGGCACCTGCGGGACGCAGCCATCAGGGCGGCCCCTGACTGTGCAGGGTGGCAGAGGGTGGCAGCCAGTCCAAGCCTGGCTGGCCACCCCCACCCTGCTCAACCCTTGCTCGACGCACCTCCTCTGCACGCAGGCGCTTCAGCCGTGGCCGCCGAAGCCGCCCAAGGGTGAGAGGCTGGTGGACGCTTGGTGGCAACCTGGCATTAGGCGCGGTACTTGCGCCGCCGCAGCGGCGCGCCATCAGTTCCCCACCATTGTCGCTGCTGCCCAACATGCCCCGCCGCCACCATCGCTGGTACACTTGCCGGACACTAAGGAGAGCTCCGCATCACCGCCTGCAACCGCTGTGTCCCCCCCCCCCCACCTGCAGGGCCCCTCACCGTCGTGCGCTGCTTCAGGCCCGCCCAAAGCCGGTGAGCCACTGGCAACAGTAGCTGACTGGTGTCTTTGGCTTAATTATCTGTTGGCTTCCTCAACCCCATGCCCTCGGGCTGTAATCTTCCCTTCTTCTTCTTCTTCTTCTTCTGAGCCACTGGCAGCTGCCGGCGCCAGCACGAGCTGCGCTGCCGAGCGTTGGCCCTTGCCTGTTGCTCCCCACATTCGCGCTGTTTGCCTTAGGCATCCTCCTGCTGATCATCAGCAACCTGCATTTCTTCCCCCCTTGAAACCGTCATTTGCATGTGGGCTAGCGGAAACCGCCCGCTCGCCCCCCCCCCCCACCCCCCTGGCCTGCACGATAGTCTGCCGAGCTTGTTGATTGCTGATTGAGTAGGCGCAAAGTTGAAGGATAACGTTGATGCATCAATCCAAAGTGATCCAACCCTTGCTTTGCCACCCAACCCTCCCAATCCTCTCTCCACCTTTGCAGCTCCACCCTCGCCTGCATTGTTTTTCAAGTTGGTATGCTTCATGTTGTGATGTGTGGTGTTTGGCACCCCCACAGTAACATCTCTGCCTCTGTTCTACCATTCTTGTTTCAACGCTCTCCTTTCCAGGTTTTCAGAAACCTAGGCATCTTTATCGCAAGATTCATTGCGGGTAAAAAGATGTAAAGCAAAAACAAGCGGGCTGGGCGGGCACTGTTGGCACTGCCAGTATGTGCCCCCTCGCTGCCGCCGCCTGCCACTGTCGTGCACAGTACGCCCACACTGTCCCATCTGCCGCCCCCCTCTGCCCGCCGCAGCCGTTCCCACCCCGCCCGCCACCATCGCCTCGGCCCAGCCCTCCTCCCCCATCACCGCCGCCTCCGCCGCCCAAGCCTTCCCCTCCCCCTCCCCCACCCCCGAGCCCGTCGTCACCGCCCCCGCCCAGGTCAGGCCGCGCCACCTCATGCCTCTGCCCCTCCTCCATCCTTTCTCCAAAGGAGTGCTGCATCCTACCAGCCTGGCCGCAGCTGCACGGTTAAGGGCACTGCTAGATGGGTGGACGGTGGGCGCCTGTGAGGAAGTACCCCGGGGCACTACCGCCTCCACTCTGGCTGCATGCATGTGGGCCATATATATGGCCCATATATGGGCTCTACTTCGCCTGCACCATCCCGGCCCAAGACAACATTGACGTGACTCGCCTTACTCCGTGCCTCCCCCCCGTGCCACGCCAGCCCCCGGCCACCGCCAAGCCCGCGCCCGCCACCGCCTTCGCCGTATCCGCCGCCCAGCCCTTCGCCACCAGCGCCCCCGCCACCACCCAGCCCCTCACCCCCACCTCCACCACGCCCATCACCTCCACCCCCATCTCCCTCCCCGCCGCCACCCTCCCCGTCACCCCCCAGCCCCTCCCCACCACCTCCCCAGCCCTCCCCTCCCCCGCCTGCGCCGTCCCCACCACCCCCGCCCACGCCCCCCTCCCCGCCGCCTCCGAAACCCTCCCCTCCCCCGCCAAGACCCAGCCCCCCTCCGCCCTTTCCCTCCCCTCCCCCTCCCCCCACGCCGTCCCCACCTCCTCCTCCTTCCCCATCTCCGTCCCCACCCCCTCCTCCGCCTTCCCCGCCGCCCCCCCGCCCATCCCCCCCGCCCCCCAGCCCCGCGCCCCCACCCCCTCCCTCACCCTCTCCGCCTCGTGCAACCCAGGCGTGAGTAAGACCCAAATCGCTTGCACCAAGCACCAACCAACTGCGGCAGCTTTTTGCAAATGCCTGCATTGTCGAATCAACTCATCCCTCCCACCACATTCAGCATACTCAGCGCCTTCTGCAGACAGAGCAAGCAGGGGCGGTCTATAAGAGCCTCCTCCCCTGCCTCCTCAACTGAATTGTGCAGGCCCCGCCCCCCGCCATCTCCCCAGCCGTCTCCCCCAGCTCCCCGCCCCCCTCGCCCGCTCCCCGCCCCCCTCGCCCGCCTCCTCCTCCTTCGTCGCCACCGCCCAGCCCGCCCGCCAGCCCCCCTCCTCCCCCAAGCCCACCGGTAGGTGCCCCGATCACACCAGAGCCAAGCCGGTGTGAAGCAAAAGCAAAAGCTTGTGGGTGCCGTACACGCCGCAAACTGTGGCACAAGTGCTTGCGAGCGCAGCCGAGGTGCTGTGCAGCAAGCTTGTGGCCAGCCCCAAGTGTGGCCAGCGTTCAGCCCCACCACCCCTGCTCGGCACCTGCCAGCGGCTGCTCTATGCACTCCAGCTCGCAGCGGACTCGCTCTCAGGCAGCATGCCTGTGCTAACCCCACAATGCGCCTCCCGCTTGCTGTACGTGCACACACGTGACGCCGCCTGCAGGCTCTACAGAGCAGCTGGTCCGAGCCCCTGCGCATCTGCCCCAACAACACCAACCCTAATGCTGCCTTCACAATCCCTTGGTGGGTGCTGATGGAAGGGGGGGGGATGGGGGGGGGGGGGGGTAGGGGACCTTTTTGGGGTGCCACGGATAGCAGGGTGGGGTGGAGCGCTGGATGCCAGCGGCATGCTATCTGTGCAGCCAGGGCGGTGCCCGTCAGCTGTCTGCCCACTGGGCAGGAAGGGCGCGCCTGTCCCAACATTGCAACCTCTGTGCACATACCTGCGCCATGTTGAGCCTTCAAGGCTGGAGATTGTTGTGCCAGCTGCACTGCCTAGCAAGTCCCCAGTAGCCGGCGGTTGCCCTCCTGCCCCACCCCCCTTGCAGTGACCTGCCCTACATCAGCCAGCGCTTCAGCGTGAGTCAGGGGTGTGTGGGTTAGACATCTTGGTAGATACGAGGCTGGGATTTGGATGGGCGCGAGGTCTTGGGGACGGTCTGCAGCCGGGGGGTGGTCTGCGGCCGGAGGCCGGGGGGCAGGGGGCGCCCCCTGTCCGCCGGCGGTGGTGGGGTGGCGGGAAGGAGGGGGGCAGCCACACTTGGGAGCACACCGTGTGCGTGACGCAGGATTTGGCTGGGGGGCGGAGGCAGCACGCACGCAGCATGCAGTGATGAAGAAGAAGAAGAAGAAGAAGAAGAAGAAGAATACGCCCTTGGGCGTGGGTTGAGGATACCAGCAGAGGTGTGGGCCCCCAGCAGCATGCAGTGCAGCGTGCAGCTGCACAGCTTCGCTACACCGCGCCACCGGTGCCGCCTAACACGTCTGGCTGGTTGCCCTGCCCTGCCCCTTCCGTGTGCAGGAGGCCTCCTTCACTCCTGGGGACCCCCCCGTTTCCTGCTCCTGGAAGAAGCCCAAGTGAGAGGCAATGCACCATAGCTGACTGGTGCCTTTGGCTCAATTGCCTGTCGGCTTCCTCAACCCCACGCCCTCGGGCTGCAAGCATCTTCTTGTTCTGAGAGGCAATGCACGATAGGAGCGTGCGCTCCACACGCATAGCGCTCCACACCTGTCGGCGGCAAAGCAAAAGCAAGCTCTGCTCGGTGGCTCGCCTCTCACTAAGTCACGACACGTCGCTGCCTTTGTCACATGCAGCAACATGATTTTCGCGTGGCAGGCGGTTGGCACAGGCCGCATCAAGGCGACCTCTTGTAACTACCTGTGAGTCCCGCTGCCTGCCTACCAGCCAGTTCTTGCCTGCCCCGCCTGCCCGCCAATTCCTTGCCTGACCCACCTGCCTGCCTGCCCCACCTGCCTGCCTGCCTCCCCTGGCCTCCGGCCTACCTGCCCTGCCTGCACTGCCTGCCAGGCTTGCAGCGGGCCGTCACGGTGGTTCAACACACTTTGTACTGCCTGGCTCTGTGCAGGTACAATGGCGACCCGGTCATCAGTGTGTATAGCTCCTCAACGCCCAACGCTGTGCAGACTTGCATCGGGTAGGCGCACGGCGCCTTGCGGAAGGGTGTGCTTTCGTGATGAGAGCGTGTGTGCACGCGGCGCCCGGATCAGGCCACAGGCCCTTCCTCTTCATTCTGTCACCCTCCCTCCTCCCTTCTCTTCTCCTTGCTTGCAGTGGCATGGATGACCATACCTGGTTAGTGCACGTCCACGTGTCAGAGTCGAGGGCAGGGGAGGGCGTGGGGTCCCATGCACCCGCCACCCTGACGTGCATGGCCGAGCCATGTCGCAGTGTGGCACAGCACAGCATGGCACATGCAAAACGGGGGGGGGGGGCTCCCCACAGAACTGATGTATGTAGACTGCATACTGGCAACCAACACCCTTTTGGCCCTCCCACTTCTGTGACTTTGTGTGCAGCAACTGCATGGTGGGTGCAGCCCCCGGCTGCCCCTACTATTTCAACATCTATTATGAGGTGGAAGTTGTGGCCGGCACCTGGTACTGGTGAGGCTTGTCCCGGTTCCATGCCCTGCTGTGTCCCGCAACACCGCCCCGGCCCCGCTGCACCTCGCTGCCGGCCTCAGGCCGCCCCTGGATGCTGACCTGGCTGCAACGGTAGCTGACTTGTGCCGTGGCTGCACTCTCTGCCGGCTTCCCCGACCCCACGCCGCGACGCCCCCTACTCTTCTTCTCTCCCCTCAGCTGGCCTGTTTGCCATCCACCCCTGCCTGCCGCCTGCAGGTTCATCATCGGTGAGATCCTGCCTGGCAGGGGGAGGCCTGGGGGGGCGGCAAAGGTTTAGGTTTTAGTTTGGGTGTAGGTTTGCCTGCAGGTCGATTTTAACTACGCTACAGCGTCTGCTGGCAGCGCCAGGCGTGTGCCGCCACCTCTGCCGCCAGATGCTGTCGTGGGACTTTGCGAGGCTAGCCGGTGGGCTGGGCTTCCCCTGCACTGCAGCAAGGCCGCCAGCCAGCAGCCACTTGCTGCGGTGGTAGCGGGGACGGCAGTGCCGGCAACCCCAATCTCTCCCGGAAGGCCGAATCACGCACACTCCCCTCACCCTGCGTCTCCCGGGTGCAGGCGCGTACGGAGGCACAGGCAGCCCAGACCTGTCGCTCTACGTTGATTGGGTCGGCACTCCTGTCTATCCAGAGCAGAACCCCGCATGAGAATCTGCCGGCCCACTGGCAGGCAGGAGACGGGCAGCCAGCAGGCTGGCGTCCATACTCGGCCAGCCAATATGCACGCGGGATGTGCAGCAGGCATCAAAAATCAAATAGCAATATCAAATAATATATAAAATGATAATGACAAGCAGCAGGCGCCTCTTCAGGCATGGCAGCTTAGGTCCCCTCCCCCCCCACGCTTACCCCTTATGTTAGCTGTGCGCGTCGCAGTGAACAGTACAAACACAACAGGTTTTCATATGTTTATATGTTTCGACTGCAGATAACTTATGAGAAGGTATTGCTGAGACAAACGAAATAATCAACTCTTGTAAGGTTTATATTATGGAAGAACAGGGGATTCGCACCAATCTGGCCCAGCTGCGTGTCACTTCACGCGACCGGTAGCCAGTTGCAGTTGCGTGTGCAGCCTGAGTGGTTCCCCTCGCGCGCGCACCAGTATCCGGTGGTTTGGCCTGTGGCTGGCAGGATTGGGAGGAGGGGGCATGCGGTGCCAGGCTGCGCGTTGCAGCACCCGCATGCTTATGGTTGCTATCTGGCCTTGAGCACAGCTGCCTGGGATGCACAACCGGCATGGCCGCCACCCAGGGGAGGCTCAACCCTGGCAGCCTGCTGGCTGAATGGAGGGTATGGTAGTTTGGAGCATAAACTTGGAGGATGCAGCCCGCCTGCATTTCGCAAGGGCTCGGCATCACAGCTGCACTCCGCCAGCTGCGGCACCGCCGTGCCCGCTGTGACGGGTGGCGGCAGGTCAGCATGCTTAGGCCAAAGCCCTACCTGGCTTGCCACAGTCGCCAAGTCTCAAGTCAATGACATTTTGAGCAAACGTACCTGGCATCCTTGTGTGCCAGCCGCGATGCGATCGGGTGGCTTGGAGGAAGAGGAGCCGCGCCTGCGGTACTCGCCCCTCAACGATGAGAGTCCGCGGGCGCACGGGGGCCGTCCTACCGCCACCCGGTTGGGAGTGTCGGACAAAGTGCTGGCCGTGGGTCACCGGGATGGCCGCGTGCAGCTGCTGGATCACTTAGGCAATCAGGTGAGCTCACGGGCGGTGATCGCGGCAAGGTGCCGGGCGAGGGCGCTGCCTGCGCCGTCCTGCCGCTACCGCCGGCAGCGGCGCCGCTGCCGCCGCCGCTTGGCGTTCGCACCTGGCACCCCCACTTTCCTTGCCCCACACTCCCGCCTGCAGATCCGTGTGTTCATGGAGCACTCTGCAGAGGTGACGGACCTGAGCATTGATGCCGGAGCTGAGTTCCTGGCCTCCTCTTCTTCTGATGGCACCGTGGTGGTGCGCCGCTGCCTGGCGCTGCCTGCCCATGCCGGCATGCCTGCTTGTGGCTGGTTCCTGGAGTCCCATGCCGCTGCCTGGCACTTGCTGCAAGCTGTTGCTGTCCCCATGGTGCCGGTTGATGCTGGCTGTTGCACCCCGCGTGCCGCTGCTGTCTGGCGTTTTTTGTTGCCGCCTGCCTCCTGCCCCTCATGCCTGCTGCCTGCCCACGGCTGCTGCCCGCCCACCGCTGCTGCCTGGCATAATGAACCCTGGAATGAACTCTGGGGCTGTTGGGCGCACACCATTGGCCCATTTGTTTCACTGGCAGTTTAATTCTCACCATTGTGGCCCCTCACCCCTGCCGTTCTGCCTGGCCAGGTGTACGCGCTGTATGCTGAAGAGGTGCAGCGCTTCAAGTTTGGAGTCCCAGTGTCGGTGCGCCTGTGACTGTTGTGGCTGCATCTTCCGCCTGCCAGCGGACATGCCGGCATGCTGGTGCTGCACAGTGCTGATGGGGGTGCTGTGAAGGCGGGTGTTGTTGGGAAGACGGGCATGTTGCTGGCTTTCAAACTGAGCTGCTCAGCACGAATTCCCGATCACACCAACGCCTAGCACCAGCAGCACAGCACAGCACACCTGCCAGCATGCCGCTGCTGCTGCTGGCCATGCCGCAGGTGGACCCTGCATGTCTGTCCAGGCCCGCTGCTCTGCTGGCCTGCTTGCACTGGAATGCACACCCTCCAGTGCCTGTGCGGCTGCATGGCACACTGACGCGCGTTCTGACACATTGCTGTGGCCCGTGCTCGCGCGTGCGTGCTGACGTGGGAATGCGCCCGTGGGATGTTCTGACCCGGCATGTGCTGACCTGGCATGTGCTGACGTGGCGCAGACCGTGGCGCTGGACCCACGCTATGGCAGCCGCAAGACTCGGGAGCTGGTGTACGGAACCACCGCGGGCTGCCTCGCCCTCTGCTCCAAGGTGCGGGGGGTGCAGCACTCCCGGCAGGGGGCACAAGAGGTTCCGCCAGGCCAGCGCACTCCCTGCCCTGCGCGCTGCCGCCTTCCTTACCCGCGCCAACAACGCGCCGCCCATCTGGCTGCCGGCCCAGGGCTCTGCACCTACGCCTGGGGCATGAACGTTGCCGGGCGAGCCCACCCCCTGTTGGTGTGCCTCCCATCCCGGCAAACACTGCGCCATCAATACCTGCCAGGCGCCCGCATCTCCTCATGCCGCGCAGGGCTGGCTGGGCAACAAGGAGACGGTTCTGTTCCAGGGCAAGGGGACGGTGCGGTGCACCCGCATGAGCGGCACGCTGCTGGCATGGGCAAGCGACAGCGGCCTGCGGTGAGGGCAGTGCAAGGAGGGCCTCACCTGCTGGCTCCTGGCTGGTCCTGGTGGCGGTGGTGGTGGTGCTGCTGCTGCTGCTGGCCACCTGCTGTGCTTGCTTTGACTGCGGGGCGTGGACTGATGGTGTGTCACACACGCAAGGCAGCGCCGCCTGCTTGTTAGCATGCCATTGCCGTGCATCCCTGCTGCACTCTGCCAGCGCTCTCAAAGGAGCATCACACTGGGCTGCTAACCTTCTTTCCACCCTGCCATTCTGCGCTGCCATGCTTCTGCCCGTCTCCTTCTGACTGCCGCCACCCCCCACCCCCTTGGTGCCTGCTCGCCTCCCTCTGCCCCCCTGGCAGTGTTTACGACACAGCCACCCACACCCGGTTGGGCAAGCTGGAGCGCCCTGCCAGCGCTGCTGCCGACCCAGACGCGCCCTGCACCATGCTGTGGCGCAGCGAGCGGGAGCTGTTTGTGGGCTGGGGGCAGCACATCTGGGTGCTTCGTGTGGTCGGCTCTCTGCTGCCCCCAGCCGCGGCCCAGACCCACCCAGGCGCGGCAGCCTCCGGTCGCACTCTCCAGATTGTGTGCAGCTTTGATGCCGGCTGCACTGCCCTGGGTGCGGCGCCCTTTGGCGCTGAGCTGGCGCTGCTGACCTGGGGTGCCCCGTCAGCAGGCGGCAGGGGCGGCAGCACTGCGGCAGAGGCAGGCACTGTGCTGCCCGTCGGCGGCAGCACCTCGGCGGACGAGCAGGCTGCCAGCCAAGCTGCTGCCGCGCAGGGCGATGGCGAGCAAATCGCAGCAGCAGAAGCGCCGGCACCAGCACCAGCAGCAGGGGCGGCAGATGACAGCGCGCAACTTGGGGGCAGCGAAGGGGCGCCATCCTTGTCGCCGCCGCCAGCAGCAGCAGCAGCAGCAGCAGGAGGAGGCGACCAGCAGGCGGCGACAGCAGGTAGTCCCCAGCAGGCGGCGACAGCAGGTAGTCCCCAGCAGGCGGCACTGCCTATTGCAGCACCGCAGGGGCAGCAGGAGCGGCAGCTGAGCCTCACCTTCTTCTCTCGAGGCGGCCAGCTGCTGGCAAGTGATTCACTGGGCAGTAGCTGCGGGGCGGCGGAGCGGCGGTGGCATCAGCTGGCACTTGTGTACTCGGGAGATGCAGATTTGAAGCTGGCGACAGCAGCGATGCCCCCGACAGCAGTGATTGCGACCTCGCAGCAGAGCACGCCCCGGCGCAGCCCTGCCGGCAGCATTGTGGGAGGCAGCGTGGCAGGCAGCGGGCGCAGTAGTCCGGAGAAGGCCGCGGCAACTGGCGCAGGAAGCCGCAGCGGTGATGAGACTGCGGCAGGCGGGGCACAGCAGGCGCAGCAGCAGCAGCAGCAGCAGCAGCAGCAGCAGCAGCAGCAGCGGCCGCAGCTGCAGGAGCAGGAGCAACAGGAGGAGGTGGATGGGTGC
This sequence comes from Micractinium sp. NFX-FRZ, assembly GCA_029339195.1. NCBI lineage: Eukaryota > Viridiplantae > Chlorophyta > Trebouxiophyceae > Chlorellales > Chlorellaceae > Micractinium > Micractinium sp. NFX-FRZ. Next base: position 12,841 of record JAPTJF010000673.1, read on the forward strand.
CCGGTGGCAGCAGCGGTACAGCAGTACCAGTGGTGGCGGGATGGGGAGGAGCCCACTTACCTCATGTCTGGCCCAGAGGTGAGCCCGCCTGCCTGCCCCACCTTGCTGCCTCTCCGCCGCTCCCTCCCTGCCTGCCTGGCGTGGCTGGCACCACATCGCTTGCGCTCACTGCTGTGAGTGCCTCAAGGCACCACTGTCACCGCTTCTTGGCATGGTCTGCCCGTCTCAGCAGCGGTTGGACAGGTCGGATGTGCCTGCCAGCCTCCCAGGAGGTCGAAAGTGCCCGCTCGCCTCCCAAGACTGAGTGCCCCAACGCTGTCCCCTCCTCATGCCCGTTATGTGCTTCCGCTGGGGGCCCTCCCTTCCGTGTCCCCTGCAGGGCGTGATTGTGGGGCGGCCACGCGACGGCAACGACAGGGTGGCATGGCTGTCGGACCGGGGGCGGTACTTGGAGGCGCTGGCGCTTGCAGAGCAGGACCGCTCAGGTGCAGCTCTGGCCCCCTGCCGGGTTGACCCGGCCTGGCTGCACAGGCGCAGCCCTGCCCAGCCCTATGCGGCATGCCCTGTTGTGCCTGGTCCTCGCACCCCCACCGCCACTGCCGCCAGCCTGCTGCCATCCCGCTGCTTGCACCCGCGAAAAATCTACCCTGCCCCGCCTTGCTGCTTCCCATCTTCCTGCTTCCTGCCCTCCGTCAGTTCGCCCTGGAGGCGGTGGAGAGCGTTGCATATTTGCTCATGTCGCCATTCTTTCTTGTTTCCAATGCCTGCAGTCCAGCCGGCCGCCCTGGAGGCCCTGGGCGAGCAGTACTTGCAGGTACTGGTGGGGGAGGGGCGGTACACCCAGGCCGCCGCCCTCTGCCCACGCGTGCTCAAGGTGGGTGGGCAGCCTGCGGGGCGGCTTGTGTGCTGGGTGCATGCAGGCGGGCTGAGTGCCGGGCGCGTGCATGCTGGATTTGGGTGGATTGCTGGCATGCGCTCCGAACAGTGAGCTGTGGCGGGCCGTATCCAACACAGTGTGCTGCATGAAATGTGCTGCAGCATCCAGCACACGACTGTGGGACCGCGAGGCGTTTGCCAGGGGGGCGCGGCTATGCCTCCCCCACTTTTAGTTCCACCCCTTCTGCCCCTGCTCTCTCCCTCATCACGCCATTCGCCACCTCCCCTCGCTCACATCCCCCTCCATCCCCTCCTTACAAACCTTATTGACCCACCCTCCTCACCTCCCCCCGCCCACCTCCACTCGCCAGGCCAACGCGCTTGCCTGGGAGCGCTGGTCCTACACATTTGCCCAGGCTCGCCAGCTGGCAGCCCTGGCCCCCTTCCTGCCCACGTCTGACCCCCAGCTCAAGAGTTCGACTTACGACATGGTGCTTGCCTCGCTGCTGCTGCACCCGGCAGGTGGGCCCGCGCTGGGGGAGCATGGGGAGGGTAGGGTTAGGGTTTGCAGTGCGACAGATCCTGCACGCAAGGGATGAGCTTACACTCTCGGGGCTGGAGTCTGCACCCGGCAGGTGGGGTGCAGCGCTACGGGCAGGTGTGGCTTTGGGGTGGTTTGGGTTGGCAGGGCACAACATGAATCAGCGCGTGGGGGGTGGGGTGGGGGGGGGGGGGGGGGCAGGAGGGCGGGACGTGCGTGTTGTCACCCCCACCCCGCACCTCACTCCACCCTGCCCAGCTGCCCGGCCGGCTCGGCACATCCTCCTTCTCAAGCCCCGCTGGCTCTGATGACACTTTCTGTTGGTGCTCAACCACGTGAATGATTGAGCCAGTACAATCACATGCAATTGTACTGCTCGCTGCCTGCAGAGCATGCTGTGCTGTTGGATGCGGTGAAGAGCTGGCCCCAGGCTGTCTATGACGTGGCCGCCCTGCAGAGCGCCGTCCTCAGGTGGGGGTCAGCAGCGTGCAATTAGGAGTAGAGTTTTACCCTACGGGTTTAGGGCTATCGGGAAGCTTCAGCATTGGGCCCTCGATGCATGCCTCGATGTGTGTCGATGCCGAGGCTGGTGGGCAAAACATTCGAGGCGGCGGCGGCGCTGGAGGCCGTCAGTCAGTGGCAGCACCGCAGCGTGTGCGGTGGGTCCACCTGGACCCCTGGTTCCCAAAACGTGGCAGCATATGTGTTTTGTCCTGCAACATCTGCCGCCCCCCCCCCCCCCCCCCCCCCCCCCACCCACCCACCCACCACCACCACCACCCACCACCCACCCACCCCACCTGCTCTCTTTCTACCAGTTGAGCACCAGAAGTCCTGCCCTGCGGCTGCCGCCGCCCCTCCCTGCCCCCCCTGCCTGCCGCAGCCGCATGGGCGGCGTCGCCGGCAGCTGGCCAGTGCTGCAGCAGGTGGCGGCTCACCTCTACACGGCGCAGGGGCGGCACGAGGAGGCGCTCCAGCTGCAGCTGCAGGTGAGCGACTTTTAAACAACCATATGTTATAGCGCGGCTAAACCCTATCTATTCTGTGCCGACACCGCCCCTACCGTGAGCAGCGGCGGATAACAGGGTTTTGCTCAGATCGTTACAATGACTGGGGGCAGTTTGACATACCTCGTTGCGGTCCTTGAAAGGATGAGGGCAGGGCTGCTGCATAGCCTGGGTGCTCTGTCAACGCGCCGGCCTGGCCGGCAAAGCATGCAGGTCCCAGGCAGGCGGGCCACCCAGCCGCGCAGTGCCCCCTGCCCCCTGCCTGCTCCGCCGCACCTGCTGCGCGTTGGCGCCGCTGCCCACCAAGCTGGCCGCTCTCCGCTACCTGCCTAGGCGCATCACCTCCTTCCCGCACTCTCCGTCCAATTCGTCCGCTGCAGATGCGCACCCCGGCGGCGTTTGACTACATCGCACGCCACGCTCTGTTCGACCGTCTGGCCCCCTACGCAGCAGGTGCCGGGCGTGTGGTGGTGGTTGGGAGTGCGTGGGTCAGCAGGGTGGGCTGCTGTTTAAACACACCTGTCATCTGTGCGCTGTGCACACAGTGCCTCGCCCTTCATTGCCTCAGCTGCGCTGCCTCTCCTGGCTGTCCTTGCCGTGCCCTGAACCCCCATTCCAGCCCCTTATCTCTGGGCTCCCCACCCACCCACCCACCCAACCAACCAACCAACCAACCACACACACCCTTTGCCCCTCCCCTCCCCTCCCCCCTTGCCACAGCCCTGGTTGACTTGGACGAAGTGCGGGGCACAAGCATGCTGGTGGAGCACTGCGAGGAGGTGCCCCCCAGCGTGGTCGTGGCGGCGCTGCAGGTAGTGTTGTGGGGACAGCGTGGGGCTGCAGTTGAAAGGATGGGACCCCCGGGCCAGGCCAGGCCACCTTCTGTTGTTCAGGGCAAGCTCGCTCCGCTGAGCCACACATCGTCGTGTGCGTCAGCTGCCTGCCACTGACAGGGCAGGCCCGCTCTGCAGGGGGCAACCACAATCTCCGTCAAATGTGCCGCAGCTGGGGCCCAAGGCAGCCAGGCAGCTGGGATGCGCTGCCCCCCGGACTGTTCTCCGGCCTGCCCGCGCCCCCATGCCTCCCCACCTCCCGCCCCCTCCTGTGCCGCCAAACTGCCCCCGCTCTCCTCTGCCAGCCTGCTCCTGCCCTCTTCTGTTGCATACTTGCCCAACCCCTCACTCACTCTCTTACTCCCGCGTGCGTAGGACTCTGCTTCGCGCGCGGCCGAGGGCGAGCACCGCCAGCGCTGGCGCCGCCGCCTGCACCACTACCTGGACTGGCTCTTCCACAAGGACAGCCAGCAGGGGGCGGAGTTTGCGGAGCTGCAGGTGGGGGCTGTAACGGCTGTGCTGGTAGACTGACTTGACTGGGCGTGGGTCATGCATCAACCTCCCGTGGGCGGTTGCAAGCCCTACCTGCTTGCCCCGATGATTATGAACACAGTACACTCTACCAACCCCTGTTGAGGGGGATGTGATGGAGGAGATGTGGGGACGAGGTGTGGTGGCTGCTGGGTGAGCCAGGCACTGCTCCCCAGTTGGAGCCGTACACCGAGGTCCCTCCTGCCTGCTCCCACATACCAACTGTTGCCATCAACCTAGCTGTGCTCTCGCATGCTGCCATGCCCCCAACCCAACCCCAACCGTCCCTGGCGTGCCACGGCACCGCCCCACCCCTGCCCCAGGTGTACGCCAAGCTCCCGCACTCCCGCATGCTCCCTTCCTTCTGCCCTTTGAACGTGCCTGCACTGTCCCCACTTGTGTGACCTGTTTGCAGGTGGAGCTGTACGCCGAGTTTGAGCCCTCCCGCCTCCTCCACTTCCTCATGGTCTCACCCACATACCCTCTGGAGCGGGCATACCAGGTGGGGCTGGGCAGGGGGCGGGCGTTTGTGTTGGTTTGGCATGGGAGCTCGGGACAGGGGAACAATTTGCCCGGCTGGCAGGCTGCCTGCCTCACTCACAGCTAGCCTCTCCCGCGGCGTCTCTTGCACCTCCTCCTGCCCCCGCCTCTCCTGTTGCCCTGCCTTGCTGCGCCACCCTTGCTGCCTCCCTCCACCCCGCCTTCCCTCAACCTCCCGCTGATTTGATTGTACTCTTGAACATGTCTGCTGTGCTGCCCTCCCTCCCTCCCTCCCTCCCTCCCTCTACTTCCACCTTCATTTGATTTTGGTTTGGCATAACTTGACCCTACCACCTGAGCAGGTCTGCGAGGCGCGGGGCCTCACGCGAGAGATGGTCTTTGTGCTTGGACGCATGGGGTCGGCTGAGAAAGCGCTCAGGCTGATTGTGGAGGGGCTTCGGGATGTGGGGCAGGTGAGCCCCGGGGCCTTCCCAGGCATGGGGAGGCAGCGAGCTAGGCTGTGTGTGCTTCCGGCGGGGTGTACATGTGTGGGCGCTGCTGGGCTGGGTGGGCCTCAGCACAAGAAGACTAAACAGCGCCTGCCCGTCCTGCTCATGCGCCGCTTGTGCGCCCGCTCGCGCTGCCGCGCTCTGTGCTGCCCACCCGCCTGCCGACCTGCCCACCTGTACTGCTGGTTCCCACCCAACTTGCCCCGATCCTGCCGCACCCTCCTCCTTTCCGTCCCACCACGCCTTCCCCTCCCCCGCCACACCCCACACCTCACACCTCCCCACCCCTCCCCGCTCCTGCCGTGCCTTCCCCTGTGCCCTCCCCGCCGGCAGGCCGTGGAGTTTGTGCAGCTGCAGCGCCACCCCTCCTCCGCCACACCCCACACCTCACACCTCCCCACCCCTTCCTGCTCCTGCCGTGCCCTCCCCCTGGCAGGCCGTGGAGTTTGTGCAGCTGCAGCGCCACCCCTCCCCCGCTCTACCCCACACCTCACACCTCCCCACCCTTTACCGCTCCTGCCGTGCCCTCCCCCTGGCAGGCCGTGGAGTTTGTGCAGCTGCAGCGTGACGACGAGCTTTGGGAGCAGCTGATTGCGCTGACGCTGGGGGACGCACAGCTGACGGGTGCGGGGGGCGGGTGGGCGGGCTGCCGCCCAAAGGCGCCAGTGGGGCGTTCCGGAGCGCTGCTTGAGGCGAGAACGGGTGGTCGGGAGGTCGCCACGGAAGTGCAGGGCAGGGCGGCGGTGCATCCAGGGTTTACACTGAGCTGCAGGGTTAAGGCATCCACTACTGAGCAGCAGGGGGGATGAGAGCCACCCTGGGCAGCAGGGTCGGCTGGTACAGGCCCATGAGCCACTTGGCCGGTCACCATGTGTCGGCTGCAGCCCAGCTGGCACGTGCTTCAAACTTGACCATGCCTCCCCCGCCCCTGCCCCTGCCACGAACCCATTCCCTGCCGTAATCACCCGCCCTCTGCCACTGCCTGCCTTCTCTCACGGGCATCGCGCTGCTCCCTCGCTGCCTGGTCTTACGGCATCGTGCGCTCCCTCCCTGCCTGCTGCTCCCGCCCCGCCTGCTGACTCAACATCCCGCTGCTCCCTCCACGCCTGCTGCCTCAACATCCCGCTGCTGCAGGCGCGCTGCTGGACCACGCCGGGGGGTACATCGACCCGCTGCGGGTGGTCTCCCAGATCCCGCAGCACATGAAGGTGGGCATGCTGTCAAGGATGTCCTCAAGGGCATATGCTTACAAGGGGTGGCATGCTCACAAGGAGGCGTCCCCCTTGGCTCAGCCTGTAGTCATGATTGAGGGTGTGATGTTGGCTTGGGCTTGGGCTGGCGGGCCAGCCTGCCTGCTAGGTTGCGCATGTCAGAGATCAAGCACCTGCGGCGCAGGAGGAGGCGTGGCACCGCCCTGATGCCTCTGTCGCCCGCACTCCTGCCTGCACGCCCTCCTCCTCTGCCCTGCTGCGCGCTGGCCCACCCACCGCTCCTCCCACCCTGCCAAGCCTCCCTCCCAAGCCCCCTCCCCTCCTGCGTTACTGACAGGTGGACAACCTTCGGGGTCGCCTGGTCAAGATCATCACGGATTTTCGCACGCAGGTACGCGGAAGGGCGCGAGGTGGGGGTGGAGGTTGGCGGAGGGTAGGGTTCAGGGCTGGATGGGTAGGGTGTACGGTACACCCTACCCACCCTGAAACCCAAACCCTAAGCGGATGACATGGAGTAAAGTCGGAGGTGGGGGGCCGCATGGCTTCCTTCCTTCCTTCCTTCCCTTCCTTCCTTCCTTCCTTCCTTCCCTTCCTTCCTTCCTTCCTTCCTTCCTTCCTTCCTTCCTTGCACACCATATGTGTCGCAACAGAGCCTCTGCCGGGCTGCTGGCCAGCATGTGGTGGACCTGCACTTGCATATGTTCATCAGTGCTGGAACGCCGTGTACATTCATTCCTGGGTGGCAAGGCGTGCTGACGCTCTCCCGTGACCAACACGGCCACTCGCGCTTGTGCGCCGCCCGCTCACCTGCAGATGTGCCTGCAGCAGGGGTGCAACACCATCCTGAGGCACGACTGCATCGTGCTGGCCAACCGGCTGTACCGGTAGGAACGCTGGGGGGGAGGGATGCATGTGCATTCTGCTGCCGTGCAGTGCAGCAGGGCAGTGGCTTGCGGGGAGGGGTGGTGGTGGCATGGCCTGCCTCCTGATACTGTTTGTTACCAATGGAGGCAACCGCTCTCCCCCAACCTTTCTGCTGTGCCATCATCCATCCGCTCCTTTCACCCGAGGTCGCTGTCATGTGTGTGGTTAACCCACCCACCCTCAGTCAGTCAAACGGTCATTCCACCCTCGCCCGGCGGTCGCACGCCCACTCCCTGCCCGCCCACCGGCCACCCCCGCCCCCGCCCCGCTGTGCCTGTTGTGCAGGCAGCTCCGCTCCTCGCTGCGCCAGCTGCACCTCCGCCTGTACCCAGCGGGAGGGGACGGCAAGTGGGTGCTGTATGATGCACGCAGCGGCACCGAGGCAGCCGAGGACGACTCTGCTACAGCGCTGCTGGGCGAGCCTCTTGGCGCGGCGGCAGCAGAGGCGAGCGCAGCAGCGGGGCCGCCTGCACCAGCGGGCAGCGCTCGCGACGGGCACTCGCCGGGATCGGGCTGGCCCCAGCAGCAGCAACAGCAACAAAGCCCGCGCCAAGGGCAGCAGCAGCGGGTGTGGGTGGGCTTTAGTGGGGAGCCGCTGCCACCCTCCTTGGCAGACCAGCACCCGCGGCGGCAGCAGGCACAGCAGGCGCAGCAGCACCCTGGTAGTAGTCCCAGCAAATTCGTGCGGCTGGCCAGTGGCGCGGCGCCATCGCCCGCCAACAGTGCGGGGCTGCCCCCCCGAAACCTGCTGGTCAGCTGAGCACGTGCGGGACCGGCTGCCTGGCTTGCCACACACAAAGGCACTATGCTCGCATGACGTCACATGAAACGGTGGAGGCAGCCGTTTGCCGCGGATGTAAGGAAAAGAGGATATTGTAGGTGGGTAAGTGTGCGGCATGCTTAGGTGGTCCTGGAAAGGGAACTCGCTAGACAAGGGAGGGTCGCTCATTCCAATTCTTAAAATTGACAATCAATCTGTAATGCTAAAATGAATATCACATGTGAAATCAACAAAAGCTGTGGCCCCTACCAGGCTCGAACTGGTGACCTTAGGCTTATTAGACCTACGCTACTAACCAACTGAGCTAAGGGGCCCCGAATCAGAAAGTGATCATGGAAGCGACAATGTGTCTCGGATATGCCATACTAGACCCCGCAATTTGGGTTTGTCCGGTACAGTCACGGTTGTTTTGGCAGGCAGTGGCTGCGATGGACCACGGCCGGCGCAAGATGTATGCACTCAGCACTGGCCCCCCTCCCAGCCGCTCCCAGTCGTAGTCTGTGCCTGCCCATCTCCCTGCCGAGCTGCCTTGGGTAAGCTGCTCCATTCTCGTCCTGCGATGCTTTCGCGCTCGCATCTCAATGTGTCATTCATGCTTGATTCATTGAGCAGCACAGGTTTGTGCTGAAATGACGTGTAACCCACATTCAGTCAGTCAGTCAGTCGCTCCCAGTCATCCCGCCGTCAAGCCTGCTCCTGCCAGCCCGGCACAGCACAGCAACGCCACCCCTGCGCCCTCCAGCCATGCCGCTTCCATGCTGGAGCGAGAGGCTGGGCACAAGCGCCAGAGCACGCCGCCGCCGCCCGGCAGCCGGCCCAGCAGCCCGCCACCCACGCACCGCCGTCGTGCGAACGACGGCCACAGCGTCAGGGATGCCGAGTGAGCGCCGGCGCCAGCGCCGGCGAGGGCCCTCCCTGCGCATTGGCTCCATGAACGTGCGCAGCATCTGCACCCCTGGCAAAGCTGAAAGGCTGTTGCGCGCTTGGAAGCGCAAGCGGTACCATGTGGTACTGCTGCAGGAGTGCAGAACTGATCTGTTCACGGCCGTCCAGGTGGCTGCGCGGCTGCACGGCTGGCGCCTGCACTGGGCGCACGGCCCCCACGCAGCGGCAGCCCACCGGCGCAGTGCCTCCGGGCCCTCCCACCACCATGGTTCCCACCCCACCCCTGTCCCATCCAGTTATGCCGCCAGTGAGTGCTCGCCATGCACCGCTGGCGTGGCCATCGCTGTGCACATCAGCTCTCTCCGTGAGCACGGCGGCAGCTTGTCAGCAGACAGCGAGTGGCGCTCAGCTGACGGCAGGCTGATCAGCCTGCGCATGCGCTGGGGCGGGCACACCCTCAATGTGG
>JAPTJF010000674.1:0-21690 GCA_029339195.1 Micractinium sp. NFX-FRZ
AGAGGCGCGGGCTGCCCCGGGGCGAGCCCTGTCCGCCTGGGCCTTACAGGGGGTTCGGTCTAGGTGGCACTGGTGCCTCCCAAACAGCTGGAGCAGGACGCGGCCAATTGGCATCAGCAGAGACATTGTGCGAAGCTGGAGCATTTAAGAGACTGTGTTTGCATCCCTCAGCTGCGGCCGCCACACAACCCCACTCCACCTTCTCCGCACTGCATCCTTTGCGTTAGCCACCCTCCGCTGCCCTCCGAGCAGCCACACCCCAGCATGTCCTGCGCCGCAACGCTGGGCAGCCGCAGCAGCAGCACCCCTGCCGCCGCCGCCCTCGCCCGCCCGGCCTCTGCTCGCCGCGCTGCCGCCGCCGCCATGCGCCCGTCGGCAGCATCCGCCGACAACGGCACCAATGGCAGCAGCAGCACACAACCCCCGGCCCAGCGCCCACGCTCTCTGGCCACCCTGCTGGTTCACTCGGAGGGGCTTGTGAGCGATGAGTTTGCTGCCAGCATGCCGCCCATCTACCAGACGGCCACGTTCCAGCAGCCAGGGGCGACAGATATGGGCGAGTATGACTACTCCCGCTCCGGCAACCCCACGCGCACGGTGCTGGAGAAGCAGCTGGCGCTGCTGGAGGTGAGAAGTGGCGGGGGAGGGGGGGATGTGGCGGGAGGAGGCTCGAGGTGAGGGCGGGCTGAAGCAGCGGTGCGCAGCAGGTAGGGAAGCTGCGGGCGGTAATGGAGGTGATATGTGGCCATCCCCTCTTATTCCTTGGCCAACAGTGCTTCCTCCAGCCGGCCAGGGTCACCACGCCGTCACGGGCGTGCACGCACCGTGCCGCCCCTGCTGCTTTCAAGCCCTCCTCCCACCAGCCCCCGCCTCCCTTCCCCTATGTCGCCTCCCCCACCGCCCGCCCCTCCCGCCGGCCAGGGCGCCGAGCGTGCGTTTGCGTTTGGCAGCGGCATGGCGGCCCTGGCGGCGGTGACCCGGCTGCTCAAGGCGGGGGACCATGTGGTGGCGGGGGACGACCTGTATGGAGGCACCTCCCGCCTCCTCTCCCGTGTGGTGCCCAATGCGGGCGTGGAGGTCACAAATGTGGACACCAGCAGTGTGGAGTGAGTGCGGTGTGTGTGCGAGGCCTTCCTTGAGTTGTGCTGCTGTGCGCTTGGTTCAAGATGTGGGGCCAGGGGTGCCAAGAGGGGCTGGAGAGCTGGGGGCAAATCGCTCTAGTCTGGGGGCGATGTTGTGGCTGGGGATGTGCTATGCGGCGGCACCTCCCGCCTCCTCTTCCATGTGGTGCCCAATGCGGAGGCGTTGGTTAAAATCATGAATGTCGACACCACCGACGTCAAGTGAGCGAGCAACAACACCTGTGTATGCGTGTGTAGGGGGGTGGGGCTGTGGCTGCCCGGGTGTCTTCTGGCCTCCCCCCCGCTGTCACCCATCCTCTGCACCGCCTTCTCCGCTTGCTTTCCCCTGCCGCAGGGCTGTGCGCGGCGCCATCCAGCCTGGCAAGACGGCCCTGGTGATGCTGGAGAGCCCCACCAACCCGCGCATGCAGATCTGCGACATCCAGGCCATCTGCCAGGTGGGTGGGGTGTAGCATTTCTGCTGGGCCATGGCGTTGCATTTGGGTTCTTTGAGGCTTACAAGGACGCGCGCAGGCAGATGTGCAATGGACGTGCTTCAATTGCCTCCCCGGCCCCCACCCCCTCGTGGCTCATTAGGGCAGGCACATACAGCTCTCTCGGGTCGGTCGCACCCGCATGACCCTTCTTGCAATTCACCCCCTGTCCCTGCCTTCATTCCCACCTTCTCGCCCCCAGATAGCGCACGAGGCTGGTGCCCTGGTGTGCGTGGACAACTCCATCCTCACATGCATCTACCAGCGCCCGCTGGACCTGGGCGCAGACATTGCCATGACGTCGGGTGAGCATGACATAACTCTCTTAAGGGCCCTCCAAACCCAAAACCGCTCATTCGTGCTTCCCTTCCCTCCAGCCTCTCTCCCGCCATCCTTGCCGTGCTCTGTGGGCAATCACGCCAGTCCAACAGCAGTACTGAGCAAACCGCCCTCATTCTTTCGCATGCAGCCATGCAGCCCTCAAACACTCATTGGCGGCCAGTCTGATGCGCCACCCCACCCACCCACTCCCTTCCTGACCTCACCCAACTCCACCACCCACCCACCCACCCTGCACCCCTCCTGCAGCCACCAAGTTCATTGGCGGCCACTCTGACGTGACGGCGGGCGTGCTGGCGGTGCGGGACCCGGAGCTGGCAGACCGCATCTACTTTGTGCAGGTTGGCGGGGGGTTGGGGTGCTGTTTTCTTAGATGTGAGTGGATGTCTTCGTGCTTGCTGACACCTGCCTGATGCTGGTCAGGGGCTGGCAGACCGCGTCTACTGCGTGGCTTGGTGCTGTTTTGTAGTATTCACCGGCGGAATTCACCAGCAGCATGTATTGGGCATGAATACCATCGCCAGTGGTCAACTTTTGACTGGCATTGCCAGTGGCAACAATCTTTCTGGAGGGATGAGGAGCAGGGAGCAGGGGAGACCTCTGCCTGACGCCACTCTTATGCCTCTGCTTGAACCATTTGCCACAACGCCGGCCGGTCGCTCCCTCGGCCGGCCCTCCCCCTGCGCCTGCCCCCACCGCCCTCTCCCTCCCCGCCCTGCCCCGCCCTGCCTACTCATGTGCACCCTGCTGACCCTGCCTGCCTGCCTGCCTGCGCCCTGCCCACCCCCTCCCTTTAGAATGCTGAGGGCACCGCTCTGGGGCCCATGGACTGCTGGCTGCTCATCCGGGGGCTCAAAACCATGTCCCTGCGCATGGAGCGGCAGGTGGCCAATGCACAGCGCATCGCCGAGTGGCTGGCAGCGCACCCCATGGTGCATCGGGTCAACTACCCGGGCCTGGCGGGCTCTGCCGGCAAAGCGGTGCACGACTCTCAGGTGAGGCGGGGGCGGCAGGGCTGGTGATGCTGGCTGAGGTGCTGGTGGGCTGACGGGTTGGGCGGGCGGGCGGGCGGGCGGGCATTGCTGGCAGGGCTGGCGGGCTGGGTGGTGGACCAACAGAGGAAACAGAAGGCGTAGACCTGTTGGTCGTTTCGGTGAGCCATCGTGCCGGTGCGCTGGGTGAATGATGCTGGGCTGGCAAGCTCTGCCAGCAAGGCGGTGCACGACTCGCAGGTGGGGCGGAGGAAAGGGGGAAGGGGGGAAGGGAACGGCAGGGGTGGAAGGCAGAGGCGGGCAGGCCAGGATTCAGGCGGCGGGGTGCGCGCAGGTCAAGGGCAGTACAGCATGTTGCACACCTTGTCATTACATAACCTCTGCAAGCCATCCGCCTGGATTGCATCACTGACAACGCTGACACTTGTTGCTCATCTTGCTCACCGCTGGGCCCCTCCAACAATGACATGCAATGCAGGCCACCAGCGCGGGCTCCATCACCCCCCTTCATCATTCCCAACATTGCTGACCCGCTCCTTCATCATTCCCAACATTGCTGACCCGCTCCTTCATCATTACCAACATGTCTGCCTCTTATTTGCCCCCTCCCCCCTTGCCCTCCCAACCAACGCCGTGTGCAGGCCACCAGCGCGGGCTCCATCATCTCCTTCATCACCAACAACGCTGAGCTGTCGCGCGTGATTGTGGAGGAGACGCAGCTGTTCAAGATCACCGTGTCGTTCGGCAACGTGTGCTCCCTCATCAGGTATGTGGCAACATGAAGCAGCTGGTTAGGCACAAGTCGAGTGGGGACAGAGGGGTGGTCTAGGGCGTGGGGCCGCAGCTTGCCCCGCCTCCTGGGCCATGCTTCGAGACCCCCACGCAACCCGTACCAACCAATACCTCAGCCTGCCGCCCCGCCCGCGCCTGCAGTCGCCCCGCTCCCTCTCCGTCTCCCCCCACCCCCCGCAGCATGCCCTGCCTTCACGAGCCATGCTGTGACCCCTCTAAACCGCCTGCCACCAACGCCCCCAGCCGCCCCGCCCCGTCCCCTCCCACCCCTGCTGCAGCATGCCCTGCTTCATGAGCCACGCCTCGATCCCAGCCGAGCTGCGCGCCGCTCGGGGGCTGCCCGACGACCTGGTGCGCATCTCCGTGGGCATTGAGGACGTTGAGGACCTGCTGGCTGACCTGGAGCAGGCTTTCCAGAAGGCGCAAGCCGCGGGCCACGGGGCGGCGGCGGGCGCGGCGGCTGCCGCGGACACGGCGGCGTGACGCGGGGCCCCCCACGCGTCCCTGCCCTCCCGCACTCCCTGTGTCCCCTGCTGCTGCACGTCATGCGACCCGCATGCACTGCCTGCCGTATTGCGGCCTGACTGGGCTCTGTAAGCTTTCTTGGTACTGATCAAGTAAAATTTACTGCTGTCACACTCAAAACATGCATGCCACGATATTCGACCTTCGGGGCAGGAGGCGTGTGCAGCCCAAAGAGGCGCAGCGGGCGCCCAGGCAAGCGGCGGCAGAGGGCAGAGCAGCGGGCGCCGCGGGTGGCAGCATCAAGCGGCAGGTGCTTGGCCAGTGAGCCCCCTCCCCTGCCGGCGACTCTTTGGGACAGTCACGCCGCTGCTCGCTCGCTATTGTGAGCTTGCCACCCCCCGCAAAGCCTCCCCCCACCGGGTCCTGTGCTGCGCCTGAGGGCAAGGGCGGGACATGCTCCATTACAGCACGGGGCTACGTGGTGCGGGTGTGGTGGGCAAGAATGGAAGGACACGTGCACTTGTGTGCAGCGGGGGCCAGCCAGGGCACAGGCACTCGCTTGCACAGGAAAGCCCAGTGCACGCACAGCCAGTGGCAGCATATACTTTCACGGATTAAGACGCCTGGCGAGGCAGAGACTAAAAGTTGTATTCGTATCAAAGGAGGGGGAGCTGCATGGCGGCAGAGGGTTTAATTGGCGGGCTGGTTGGTTGGTTGGGAGGGCGGGGGAGGGATTTGTGGGGCAGGCGGGATGGGGCGGGAGGGCCGGCGGGGGCTCGAGAGGGACTGAAGGGCGGGAGAGAAAAGGGAGCGAGAGAGGCAGGCGGGGGAGGGTGAATTGATGGAGGGAGGGAGGGAGGGAGGGAGGGAGGCGGAAGAAAGGAAGTGGGGGAAGCAAGGGCTGTAGGGGCAGGAAGGGGTGCTGATTGCTGTTAAGGGGGGGCGAGAAGCGGGTCGCTGCAGCGGCGCGCCATGGTGGCGGGTCTGCTCGGCGTCAAAACAGGGCATGAAAAGGCAGGCGCAGCGGGCTGGCGGGAGTGGTGGGAGGCTCGAAATAGGTTGCTCGTGAGGGGGAGGGCGCATCATGAGCTGTAGCGGGGGCGATGGTACGTGTGTGGCAGGAAAGATCTAGTACAAGCGGCGGGCAGTGGTGCACAGGGGGTGGGAAAAAGGGGTGGGAGAGCGGCGGAAGCGTGCACAGCAAGGGGAGGGGGTGGCAGGGTCGGTAAAACGGAGCTGTGTTGGAGAAGAGAGGGGCGGTTTGTTGCAACAGCGACAGTGGGCATTTGGGATGGATAAAGGGAGGGGGGGCGAAAGATGTAGGTGTGCTGGCTGGCTGGGCGGGAGGGAAATGTACACACTTAAAGAGGGGGGTGTCATATGCTGGCGCACCCTGGGGCCAGCGGGGGTGCTCCACATTGCGGCAGCGATTGGATTGGCTCGTTGGGAAAGGGGTAACCGTTTCAGGGTAAGGGACAAGGCGGTACGGGTGGGGAGGGGCATAGGGCACGCTCCTGCTGTGGCAGAGGATGAAGGGATGGGTGGGGGGAGTGGACACGGGCGGGTAAGGGCTAGCAGGCAGGGCAGGCAGGCAAGCTGCTGCTGCTCCTTCTGGCGACGATGGGTTCAGTGTGCGGCGCTTCAAGCGTGCTTTTTCAACGAATGAGGGCAGGCTGACAGCGTTGGAGCAGTGCGGAATGTGGTGGGCGAGGGGTGTTGACGGCTGGCCGCCCAAACGGGCGGGCAATGAGCTGGGAGAGCAGGGGGTGGCAAGGAAGGGGATTGGGCGGGGCGGGGCGGGGCGGGATGGGGTGCGGAGTGATGGTGAGGACGGGGGGCGGGCAGGGAGGGGAGGTGGGCATTGCGGGGAGGGCAGGTAAGGACGGTAAGCAAGGCGGATTGGGAGAACGAATTGACCAGCCCGAAGCCCTACCATGTGGCAGGCATGCTGTTCCCAAAGATGAAGCGCAGGAGGCTCGTGCTACTGCTGCCGGCCCCACCCTGCTGGGTGCGGCCGCCGCTTGCCGGGGGCGGGCCAGGCGCTGCCAGCAGCGCCGCCGCGGGCGACAGCCGCAGGCTGGCTGGGCAGATGACGGGGCGTGCGGGCGCGGCGTCGCTCACTGCCGCTGTGGGAGGGAGAGCGGGCGGTGTGGGGAGCAAAAGGAGGGGGAAGTGTGACCAAGGTGCGCAGACATGCAAGTGGGGGCAGCTGCCAGGCAGCAGGCAAGGGCGCAACGTGACCGCTGCCTACCTGCTGGCACGCCCGCCGCGCCAAGCACAACCCAACCCAAAACCGCCCCGCCCCCATCACATGCCGTTCTGCAGCTTCTCCCGGCATGCAGCGCCACAACTGCGAATGACGCACCGCTCCCCGCACCCACCTCGCTTCACCGGCCGCTGGCTGGAGGGGTCACGCGTCGCCCAACGCGCAACAGGGCCCTGCGCCTGCCCCGGCTGCTGCTGCTGCTGCGCTTGCTGCGCCGGGGACGGCAGGAGCGCACCCAGGCCCAGCCCAAGAAGGGTGGCCTGCAGCTGGCTGCCGCTGTAAGCAGCCGACAGCGCAGCAGCCGCGGCTGCCGGCACAGGCTGCGGTGCCACGCTGCCTGCAGCCGCCGCCGGTGGCGCCGCTGCCAGCGGGGCGGCTGGCTCCGGGACTGGCTGCGCCGGCGGCGGGGCCGTCGGGGGCAGACCGCCCGCTGCCGCGCCCTTTTTGCTGCCCCTGTAGCTGCCGACGGCGCCCTTGCGGCCGGCGCGGGCGGGCAGTTCGAGACCAGTCTGGCTGCGCCGCGTGCCCACCGAATTTGCTCTCTCTGGCGCTGCCGCTGGCTGCTGCGGCACCAGCCCCACGGACGGCTGCTGCTGCGGCAGCAGTGGACTGGCGAAAGGGTTGGGCACTGCTGCGGACCGCTGCTGCTGCTTCAGAGCCACCGCCGCCGCCGCCTGCTGCTGCTGCTGCTGCTGCTGCGCATGCTGCGCCGCCGCCGCTTGCTGTATCGCTCCCTGCTGCTGCTGCTGCTGCTGCTGCTGCTGCTGCTCTGGCGCGGGCTGCTTTGCAAAGGGGTCGCTGCCGGGAGAGACCACTGGTCCCCAGGGGGAGTCAAGGGCGGGCGCTGCCGAGCCCCCAAACGGGTCGCCAAACAGCACATCTCCCTCCGCTGCCATGTCAAGCAGGAGGTCATCCAGACCTGGAACTGCAGAGGGGGGCAAAGGGGGCAGAAAGACGGGCGGGGGAGCGCCGTGGGGCGTGGGGGGCCGTGGGGCGGGCAGGGACGCACAGAGTACCGCCGAAACCCATGTTGGAGCAGGTACCGCCGAAACGTACAAAGCGGCTGCGCCCGCAACGCAATGCATCACGGCGTCTGCGGCGGCCTTCAGGTTCACGCCGGCATGCACGTGTGGGCAGCAGACGGCCGGTCAGCAGGTTTTCATGCAACAGCAATGGCCGGACCGAGTGCAGCATTGCAATTACGTGCGGGCACACGCACCGTCGTCGAAATCGTCAAGGGTCGGGAGGTCAAGCGCCAACGCCCCGGCGGCAGACAGCGGCCGCAGCCCATGCTGCGCGACAGCAGGCGCTGTCATTGCTCCTGCGCCTGCCACCGCCGCTGCTGCTGCTGTTCCTGCCGCTGCCGGCCCGGGTGCAGCGGTGGGCACAGCGTCCGTCTCATCGGAAGCCGACTTGCGCTTGCTGCGCCGCAGGCTTGCGCTGCCAGCATCACCCTGCAGCTGGTGCTGCTGGTACTGGTGCGTAGCAACCACGTGCTGCAGCAGCGGCGAGGTGGGCGTGTTGCCAGGACTGCCCGCCGAAGCGGTGTCTGCGCCTTGAGCGTGGGGCGGCGGGACGGTGGGCGCAAGGTGCCCGGCGCTGCCCTCTACCGAGGCTCCCCCGTCCGGCGATGGACATTTGTGACCACCCAGGACCTGACGGGGAAGGCCCAGGACGGCTGGGAGCACGCCAGCAGCGGCCATCAAAATCCTTGCACCTGCAGGGCCAAGTATGGAACACAGTGGCTACCGGTTTGAGGTCACATGAAGTGTCATCGCGCTGCAGAGCGAAGGCGGAGGGTGTGTCGCCAGGCCGCGGGCGGGCCGTCAGGTGGTGTGCCGCTTCCCCCCACCCCATACCTGCGAGCCGTCTTGCTCCAACCTCTCCGCAGCCGCCGCTGATGCTCGTAGATGCGAGCAGCACTGCAGGCGAAAGCGGCCGGCCTACCAGGCGGCAAACAAGCCCTGGTGAACCTATTAGCGCAGGGAAGGCGCTAAATACGTACAGTAGCGCCCCTGAAACCCAGTCGGCGTGTTCGTGAAAGTAGAGGGGCCCTGGATGCTGACTTCCTGCATGCCCCTGCACAGCAGGCCAGCACCTCAGGGGTTGCAGGATACGTGCAGCCTGTCTCGCTATCCGAGAACATAGGACATCCTAATTCTAGTGCTGAAGGGAGAGTTACTTGCTACTGTAGAGGGCCACTCGGAGCGATGGCGGTGAGTCCTCTGCAAACGAGCAAGGCAAGGACCAGAGCAGCTCTTTCGTGGGGGGCCAGGTCAATGCCGCAGCAGCCGCAGTACGCAAAGCGAAGAACAGCACAGCCTGTCGCGGGCGCCGCCATCGCCGCTGCCCGACGCGCCTGTTTGCAGGGCCTGCCTCCACGGAAGCCCGTCTTTATCGACATGATGCCAGAAGGGGAGGATGGGAAGACAGACGCAGAGTTCCAGAAAATGGTGGCAGATGTGAGTGGGGAAGGGAAACCTGCAGGCATCGCCGCGTGAACGGGGTGCCTGTAGGTAGACCAGGGGGGCCACCCGCCCCCGCCCACCACCGCTGCCTGCCTGCCATTGCCCGTGCTCCCCTGCTGCTCACGTCTGTCTCGCCCACCGCCCTCTTCCCGCCCGCTCCCCTGATGGCCAACAACTGCGCATTCCCTGCCGCTCCCTCCCCGCTCCGCCCCGCCCTGCCCCGCCCCGGCCGCAGGTGCAAGACTCTCAGGCGGGGACCAAGGGCTGGCTGTTTGCACGGGGCGCCTTTGACCGAGGCGACCTTCTGTACCTCCGGAACGAGGAAGAGCGGCAGCGTTTTGTGGAGCAGGAGCAGGAGGAGGGGGAGAGGCACGCGGTGCGTGTCGCGGGCGGGCGGACCGCCTGTGCCTGGGCGTCCGGTCGGCAGCCTGCCTGTGCGTGCCGTGCTGTTCGCGTTGCTGTGCGGCGCTTGCATGCGGCTGCTCAGATGCGCCTGCAACGTGTGGTGTGGTGTGCAGGTGCGTTGGTGGGCAGTCAGGGCCGCCTGCCAGCGCGGCGCGTGCTGCCTGCCGGAACAGTGCAGTGCAGCCCGTGGGCGGGACGTGTGGCACCGTCCTCATCTGCTGGCTACCCTCCTTGCCTGCCTGCCTGGGCCGCTCTGCCGTTGTTCGGCGACGCCCACTTGACTTAGCCATCTGCCCTGCTCGGGTCCTGCCGGCAGTTCATGGCCCAGCGTGCCAGGCTGGAGGAAGAGGAGGAGGCACGGAGAGCGGCGGCGGCGGCCAAGGCGGCAGCCGCCGCCAGGCTGGCACGGCAGCAAGAGCTCGACAAGTGAGTATATGGGTGGCTACCTGCCTGCCACCTGCCACTCTGACCCGGATACCCATGCCACCTGGCATGGCCACGTGCTGCGCTGCTGCCCACGGTCCACACCCTGCTGCTGCCCCCTGCTGCTGCCCGCGGTCGACGCCGAGTGCACAGGGCGTGAGGCACCGAGGCCCGGTTGCAGTCCAGCCTCCCCATTTGTGCCATCCTGCTAAGCGCCTCCGCACTGCCGACGTGCAACTCAAGGGCGGCTGTGCTGCCGTTCTTTGTGCTGCTGCTGTTCAAAAGCGACTGGATGCTGTGCTGCTGCAGGAGGGATTGGCCGTTTGGATAACTAACGGACATTGCCGCCTCACCCAATGCGCAACAGCCGTCAACCCAGCAACCTTGTATCAATATCAATGTGTGCGATGCAGGAAGAAGAAGCTGGTGCCAATAATGAGGGTGAAGCCTGCCTCCGGCGGCCCACCAGGGCAGCCCGGCGCCGGCAGCGATGCGGCGCCCGGCGACGGGCCGGCGGCAAAGAAGCAGCGGACAGAGGGAGCAGCAGCAGCCTCAGGGTCTGTTGGGCAGCAGCAGGAGGAGCAGCAGCAGCAGCAGCAGCAGCAGGGCAGCAGCAGCGGGAGTGAAGGCGGCCTCGGAGGGCTGCTTGGGGCTTATGGTTCGGGATCTGACTCGGAGTCGGAAGACACTGCGGCAGCAGCACCAGCAGCGGCAGCAGCACCGTCTATAGATGCAGAAAACTAGGGCGACCACTGGCTTGGCTGGCTGCCAGTGCCCGACGGGTGTACAGATGCACCCAGGCAGCAGCGGGCTGGTGGCGGCCTGCAGCCCAGCCGCGCGCCCGGCGCTGACCCCTCGCAATCCAGCGATGTGCTGCGTGCAAGGTTTTCCCCCTCTGCTCTCTTGCTCCAGCACACGCATGTATGTATACTGGCTTTGCGCTCGCCGTACGTTGTGAGGGTGACCCCGGCCATGTGGCTGGGAGGAAGGTGGAGGAAGGTGGAGGGTCAGAGGTTGGGTCTCACCATGAGCATGCCCTTGGGGTGGTCAGCCGTGGAGCCTCAAAAATCCACATCAGGCCCAGTGGCTTGGTGAGGAAGGTGAACTCACAGCTGTCACTACATGTTACAAGATGCATCCAGCTACATGCCAGCCCGGGGCTTGTAGAGGGCGAGCTTGTGGGCTGTGAGTGCGGGGCAAGTCGTGCATGCACCCTCCTGTGGCCGTCACAAGCCGGGTGGTATGTGGATGCTGACCCAACCTGGGCTGCTCACGCCAGCCGGGGGCTTGGACTGGGCAGGGCGCTTGCAGTAGGAGTCTCGAAGGGGCGCTGCTTACAAAAGCGGAGTCCCGCACGGCGGACCTGGGGCCTTTTGACAGGCAGGGTGCGTGGGCGCCAAGCCAAGGCTGCATCACACGATCGGCGGCTATGGCCGCTGCCTATCGTGCTTCGTACGTCAGGGGCTTGTAGAAGGGCAGGATGTCGAAGCGCTCGCCCGGGGTGCTGCCCCACAGCGGCTCGTGATCAAAGCGGGCACAGCAGTCCACATAGAACCTGCGGGGTGTGGTCCCCGGGGGCGGGGGAAGGGCGGCGGGGGCCATGGTTTGATTGGGGCGGCTTCAAGCATGTATGAGCGGGCCAAGCATTGCAAAAGCGGCCCCTGGGCGGGTACCACAACGTGATGATTGATCAGCATACAGGTCAAGTGGCAGCGCGGATGCATGCAGGGCATGAGGTGGGCATGCTGGAGTCGGACGTTTGAGTGCATGCTGCAAGCGCAGCGAGGCGCAGCAGGTGACCACAGCAGGTGACCACAGCATGGGACCAAAGCATGGGACCACAGCATGGGGGGCAGGCAGCGCACCTGCAGCACAGCGGGTCCGCTCCGGCGCTGGCGTGCAGCAGCGCAGACTCGAGCGCTGCACGGCTGCCGGCCACAATTCCGGCATGCCGCACGCCCCTGAAGCCGGGCCCCCACGACACAAACACCGCTGCTGCCAGCTGCAATGGGTCGTGCTCCCGCTGCTCCTGCGTGCGCAACGGGTGCCCCTGCTGCTGCTGCGAGCCGCGTCCAGTTTCCTGGGCGGCGTGTGCTGGTCCCAGCAGCCACACGCGGCCCTGCTGGATAAGCTCTGCCACCCTGGCGCTGCCAGCTGGCACCAGCTCATACTCTGCTGGCAGCCAAAGGAAGGCGTTCGAGGCAGCACCCAGCTGCGCCTCTGCTCTCAGCCGCCCCGCTGCGGCTCCCCCGCCACTGCCGGCACCCTCCCTGCCGCTCGCTGCCCCAGCTGCGCTGCCCACTGCTGGCCCGCCCGCTGCCCCTGCCACCCCCAGCTGCTGCTGCAGTAGCGCAGCAGTGCGGTGCCCCCTTAGCAGCAACAGCTGCGCCGTGAGCTCTTCTTGGGACCGGCACACCCTCCAGTGGGGCAGCAGCCGCCGTGCTTCTGCGCTGTCCGCAATCTCCGCCACGGCAGGCAGCACAGACAGCAGGCTTGGGTGCTGCTGCGCCTGCTGCGCCTGCTGCGCCTGCTGCTCTTCCAGCTCCCGGTGCGCCGCATGGGCTGCCGCAGTGGCCGGCCAGCTCAGGATGCGGCCCTGCTCCCGGAAGCCGCGCCGCTCAAACAGGCGCCGCATCGTTTCGTTGGCAGGGACGGTGATCGACAGCAGCGCTGCCACGCGTGGGAGGGTGCGTGCCAGCACCTCGGCTTCTTCCTGCAGGGAGGTGCAGGGCAGTGTGTGAGAGAAGCAGCAAAGAGGAGGAGCAGGGGACAAAAGGAGCAAGGCAGCTGAGGCGGGGCCTGGCAGCATTGCTTTGGCAGCAAGGGCACAGGACAGCCTGGCAGCATGTTGTGGCAGCAAGGTCACAGGGCAGCCTGGCAGCCCATCACATACAAGGAGGTGCAAGCCAGCTGGGCCCTCATCTGCTGCCTGCTGCTGCCTGCACGTCAGCGTGGCAGTCAGGCTCACCAGCAGCAGCTGCGCCAGCCCGTTGCCGCGCCGCTCCTCACGAGTGCGAGCACCGTACAGCCACAGCACATCGCCCCGCTGCTGGCAGCACAGCAGCGCATCTAAAGATGCCGCACTGCCGCTGCTGCTGATGCTGCTGCTGCTGCCTAAGCTGCTGCCGGCGGAGGCAACCAGGACGTGAGTTCCTGGCTGCTTGGCATCGTTGTTGATTTTCTCAGGCAGGTCGTCCGTGCCGCCATACACGTTTCGACAGATCTCCACTACATCGGCGTGGTCTTGCGCAGCGCAGTAGCGCCGCACCCTTGGCGTGTGCCGCAGCTGTGCAACGCCTGCCGCTGCCGCCGCGCTTGCGGCTGCCGCTGGTTCGGCCGCCGCCGCCACCTGCACCTGGCGCACATCCTGCCGGTTTCGATGGCTCTCAACAGCCATGCGGTGCCGTCTTGCTGTGCTAGAACAGCTGGGGAAGCGGGCGGGGCTGTGAAGGTTGCCCGGCTGACACCAGCCCGATCGGCACGCTAGCATTTGCTCTGTGGTTGTGATTTGTTTGTCAGACAAAGCACAATGATTTGGCCCAATTGGCATTTCGGCTGCACGCCAGCGAAGCACTCCGTCTCGTGACGGCCTCGCACTTCAGGAAGCGATCTGGTCGCAGCCCACACTCCACCTGGATGACACTATGTTGCTCAGCTCTTACACCGCCTGCGCCAGGGGCCCAAACCCTGCCGCGACCAGGCCGCCCAGGCAGGCGCTGGCAGTCCGGCAGGGGCGCCCTGGCTGCTTGAAAGTAGCTTGCTCTGCGACAGGTAGGGCAACGGTTCGGCAGGCGGGAGAAGGGCGGTGTGTGGGTAGCAGGAGGCGGCGCCGCCATCGCTGCCGTTCCTGCCGCCAGCTGTTCTGTGCAGCACTGTGCCCTGCAAGTGCTGTGCTTGCTGTGCTTGTTTTCGTGGAGGAACCTTCAGGTGCCATTCCCCGTCTTTGTGGGCACTCTTGCAGGGCCGGGCGGGCCACCCGCCGCCAAGCGCGGGCTGCGGGTGCTCGAGCGGACGGGCGCCCTCGTGCCTCAGGTCAGTTCCAAGTGCCTTTTAGTACTGGGACTGTGGCTTGATACACTGAGGTCGCACCTGGGGCACATCATGCATCCGGAAGCCATTGCGTGGATGATTAACGAAAATGTCGAAACGGGCTCACTCATTGCACCAATGCCCCGCCCACGCACCATCCGCTTCGGTCGAAACGTGTCCACACCTGCCCACGCTCTGAAGGGGCTGCTAGCGCTAGTGATGGACAGCCAAGCCGGGGCACACTCCCAATTGCAATTTCAAACTTGGTGTGCCTGGTTGTGTGCATGCCACGCTGTGCAGGGCCTGCTGGTGAAGACAGCCAAGCTGGGGTGGCGCACCGCCTGGCAGATGCTGATGACGGAACTGGCGCCGCAGGTGAGCGCTTTTTTCTATATATATTTTTAAAGAAGGATATTAAAGTATGAAATGATGGCTATATTTTCCTAATAAAGAAGGATAAAGTCTGAATTGATGGCGTGTGTTGATGAAGGACCACTGGATGGCAAGTGATGGCTGCGTATTAGGGGAAGGCGGGGAGTGTGCATTGTGGCAAGGCCGAGGGTGGCAGAGGCCGACAGCTGAGCGCGGGCACCGCAGGTGAGCGGTAGTTTAGTGTGTGAGAGGGGCGCATGAACTGTGTTGTAGCAGGCAAGCCTTGGTCGGCTGGCGGCGAGTATTGGGGATGACAGCACATGTTCTTCTTGCCAGCAGCAGCTGCCGCCAGCGCCATCTCTCCGCCCTCCGTCATCCAACCTGACCTCGTCTGCAGTGCTTGTGCCAGCATGCCGCCTCACCGGGGCATTGGTGACACCCCTCCCTGCCCCCATTCTCCCTACTGCTGCCCCCGCCCCTGCCCTGCCACAGAGCAAGGATGGGACCTATCAGCGGCCGCAGTACAGCTTCCAGGGGCGCATCGGTACCGCAGGCAAGCTGGTGCCAGGATAGGATGCCCGGGAATGTTCGCCCTTTGAGCGCATATGAGGCAGCGTGCGCCTCGTGGTGCATATGCCACCCTCGCAGGCAGCAGTGCCGGGACTGCCCACCCTTCCCTTTGAACCCGGTGGATGTTAAGTGCTCAGGCCTGACACGTGTCCTGGTCTGCCTTGTCCTGGTCTGACTTGTCCTGGTCTGACTTGTCCTGGCTGACTTGTCCTGGCTGAATTGTCCTGGTCTGACTTGTCCTGGCTGACGTGTCCTGGTCTGTGTCCTGCCCGACTGCTCCTGCCCTGTGTCCTGGCCTGACGTGGCCTGCCTTGCCCCGTCTGCTCAACCGCCCCCTGCAGAGTTCCCACTTGAGGCCGGGCGGTACCACCTGTATGTGGGCAACCCCTGCCCCTGGTGCCACCGCGTGCTGCTGGCGCTGGCGGTGTGCGGGCTGGAGGGTGTGGTGAGGTGAGGAGGGGAGGGGTGGGTTGGGGCTGAAAGCCGGGGGCACAGTGGGTGGGTTGAGATGAGGCGTTGGCGGTGTGCGCTGGGCGGGCTGCAGGGCGTGGTGGGATGAGAAGGGCGGAGTGCTGCAGTGGGCTACGGTTGGGGGTAGCAACACAATGGGCAGGGTGCGGTGAGACAACCCACCCAACAGTGTGTGCTTGTGCTGAGGTGGCGCACCCCTGTCGACTGCCATCCTGCTCCCCACCTGCCGCCCCCTGCCTGACACCCTTCTCACCGCCAGATCTATCAATGCCCCAACACCTAATGCGCAGCTTCTCACGGGCAATAGACGACCCCGAGCGTGCCAGCCGAGGCGGCTGGGTGTTTGATGGACGGGACCCCGTGTTTGGGTGCCGCGATCTCAGGTGTGTGGATGTGTGTTGGGTGTTTGCACGCTGGCTTGTTCATAGGTTTTGAAGTGGAATGCCATGTGTGGGTGCCAGGCCACCCCTGCCCCAGTTTCTTGCGTGCACTCATTCCTGAATTGATTCCCTTCCTTCCTTCCTGCTGGCTGCTTCGCGGCGCTGTACTGCCCATCACCTGCTCAGACCCTGCCCGCTCTGCCGCTCCTCGGTTCCTGCCCATCCCCAGCGCCTCCCCATTGTCGCGCCTCCCCGGGGCTGCCACGGGAGGTATCCGGCCTTCTGAGCCGTGCACACCGCTGACATGCGTGCTGACATGCAGCTGCATCTTCGGTTTCCTTTGCCGTCCTTAACTCGCTTCCCCTCCCTCCCCCTGCCCCCCCCCCCTCCTAGGGAGGTGTACGACCTGCTGAGCCACGCACGCCATGTTTTATCTTCAGTTTCATTCGTTTCCAACACGCTTCCCCTCCCTCCGCCTGCCCCCCTGCTCCCAGGGAGGCGTACGACCTGCTGAGCCCCGGCTTCACGGGTCGCTGCACCGCGCCGCTCCTGGTGGACAAAAAGACGAAAAAGGCGGTGAGGCAGCAGCATGCTGCAGGGTGGTAGGAATGTGCACGGGCGGCTGCTGGAGCAGCAGGGCAGCTGCACAGCGCCGCTCCGCGCGGAGCGGGCAGGCAGACCTTCAGGGCGGTGAGGCTCAGCGTGCTGTTGTGTCACGTTGTGTCTTGTGCTGCCGTGCTTGCTGGACCAGCCAGCCTTCTGCCGTGGGGCCACAGCCGGCAGCAGCCACGCTCCCCCCTATCCCAGCCCTCTGGCCAAGCTGACACCCCTGGTCCGGTTGCCCGCCCGCCCCCTTCCCCCCCCGCCCAGGTGTGCAACGAGAGCTCCATCATCGCCCGCAACTTTGCTGAGCTGGCAGCAGGGGGCGCAGCAGGGAGCGCAGCAGGCGCAGCAGTCGCAGCAGCCTCCCTGGGCAGCGGCGTGGACCTCTACCCTGCTGAGCTGCGGCCGGAGATCGACCGCTGGAATGACCGCATCTATGAGACAGGTGCGTTGAGGGCACCTCTTGCCAGGCCTGCCTGCCCGCCTGGTCACTCGCCTCTCAGGAGTGCCTTCTGTGCTCCTGGCTTGCCTTGGATCCAAGCCGAGCAAGGAGATAATCCAAAGAGGACGGAAAACACGGTGAAAAGATGCTTGCCTTCTCGGTGGCCAAACAGCAATCCACCCGTCCTGCGCCCCCTGTGCCTCGCAGTCAACAACGGCGTCTACAAGTGCGGCTTTGCCACCACCCAGGCGGGCTTCCAGCGGGCAGAGGGGGAGCTGTTTGCTGCGCTGGGTGATTTGGAGGCGGTGCTCAGGTGGGTGCCGTTCAGACAGCACCCGGTGACGTCCTTGCCTAGCATTGTTCATGCCTGAGTCATGCTGGTGGGCCGTTGAGTGCTGACGTGGCATGCACTTCACTGCACTTCGGGGTTTGGCTGTCTCACTCGAAGGGTAGCGGGCAGACGAGGAGCTGTTTGCTGTGCTGGGTGGTTTGGAGGGGGTGCTCAGGTGGGTGTGTGTTATGGTGGCGTGCAAACTTAGGAGTGGGCTTATGGCTTGATGAGCCCTTGGTATGCGTTTCGGGCCAGTGGTCGACAAAACAGCCTCTCCTCTCTCTTTCCTCCACGCCTGCCCCCTCGCCGCTCCGTCCTGCAACAGTGCAGCCCGGCATCGCTGCATGCATGGCGAGGAGTTCAACCAGGCTACCCCCCCCACCCCCACCCCCCTTGACCTGCCCCCCGCTGGCCGCCCCGCCCCGCCTTGTGCTGCAGCCGGCAGCGCTTTGTGTGCGGCGACCGCTTCACCGAAGCAGATCTGCGCCTCTTCCCCACCATCGTCCGGTTCGACGCCGTCTATGCCACGCTCTTCAAGTGCTGCCGCCGCCGTGTGGCAGACTACCCGCACCTGGCGGCCTGGATGCGGGACGTGCACCAGTGAGTGCGCACCTTGCACGCAAACGGTGCCTGCTGCCTGCTGTCTGATGTGTTGGCTCATTTGCACCACACCTGGCGGCCTGGTGCGCCGAATGCGCAGGAATGAGTGGTGAACGGGGTGAAGCTGCGCACTTGCGAGCATTCGACTGTGCACGCACGCTGCAGCGGGCAGGCGGGGGCGAACCAGCCACGCCTGCCTGGCATGCACAGAGGCGCCCCACTGTACAACCATCTGCAAGTACCAACATCCTGCCCCCCTGCCGCCCCTCTCTGCAGGCTGGAGGTCCCTGGGAGCCAGCTGCAGATCCGGGTGAGCCGATGGGTTTAGGGTTTAGGGTTTAGGGTACTTACCCTATCTACCATAATCCTATCAGATCCAGGTGAGCCGGTGGGGTGCGCCCAGGCTGGGCCAGGCCTTGCCCCGCGTGCATTCGTTCATGGGCGGCACTGCGGTGGAGCATCTGGGGCTGCATTCTCTGTGTGCCCACTCCCCTGGACTGGACTGCATGCCCCGCATGCCAGCAATCGTCTCGCACACCATCACCAGCCCCTCCCCAACCTGCCTCCATCCCACACTCCCCCGTCCTTGGTCGTCCTCCGAAATCGTCTGTACAGGACTCTGCTTCTATCTTTGATATGACCGGTGTTCCTGCCTCTGCCAGCTGTTACCTCATAACCCAGCTCCCTCCTTTCTTCCTCCCCCCTCCCCCGCACCTTTCCCGCAGGACTGCTTCGATCTGGACGACGCCCGCCGCTCCTACTACTCGCAGCTGTTCCCCCTCAACCCAGGCGGCATCGTGCCCAGCGGCCCCACAGCGGCAGACCTGGGCCTGGGGGACCCGCCGGGGCGGGGGCCCCAGCAGTTTGATGCAGCCTTCCATACTGCGGCATCGGCGGCATCGGCGACGGCATCCTAGGCAGCAGCAGCAGTGGTCAGCTGGTGATGCCACAGAGGGTGGACAGACGTGTCGGTGTGATACTATATGCGAACGTGAGCGCCGCCGGCAGGTCTTAGAAGGACGGCTGCAATTGAAGCAGTGTTGAGAGAGACGGTTATTGCTCAAAGTGCTGTAATTGATGTGGCCTTCAATCAACTGTCCCTTTTCTTCAGCAACTTGGCAAGCAGGCGCCCATGCGGCGCGCTTCCGCCGCTGCGCTGCGTCCGCCCGCCCGGCCGCCACAAGGGCCGCCCGCGAGACTGCAGCGGCCCCCGTTCTCCCGTCGGCTCAAGCAGCCCCTCTCCGCCTCCCAGCCTTGGTCCGCCTCATGGTGCAGCATCAGTCGCCCCACCAGCAGCAGAAGCAGCGCAACCCCGTCGGCAAGCGGGTGTGGTGCCTGCCCCGCGCCGCGGCCACCGAGGGCCTGACCTACGAGTGCTATCAAGGTGCTGGCCAACTACAACGCCAAGAAAAACAACGCCAATGCTGAGTCCAACGCGGACGCCGCCGTCTCGAGCAACCACCGCTGCTGTGCAGAGCGCAGGCAAGCGGGGTTGGGGTGGCGAGGGCGAGCAGTTCAGGGGGTGCTGTCCCGTTGCGCGGGGCAGTGCCCCTTCTCGCCGCCAATGCCCGCCATGCCGAGGGGGCGGTTGCTGGGCTGCGGCGGGGCAGGCAGGGCTGCTTCTGTGCTGCCCCTGCATTGAGCGGCACTGGTTGCTGCCAAAGCAATGCAGCACCACGCCTCGGGCAGTGCCTGAGCTCCGCCTCAGAACCACCTGCCGCCTGCCTGTCCCTCCGCCTTCTGGCAGCGCGCCTACATGTGACCTCGCCGCCTTTCAGTCGCACCCCTCTGACCGCTCCTGCGCTTCGCCCGCCTTCCCGCCACGCCACCTGCAGGCTGCTCGACAGCTGGGTTGCTGCGGCTCGGCGGCATGGGGTGCCATCCCACAAGGTGGTCCCCTGGGTGCGGCGCAAGCTGGGCCCTGCAGTGGTGGTGCTGCGCTTCCGAGGCGACGGCTCCCTGGGCTGCAGGTGAGCGCCTGCAGTTCGCCCACTCGCCTCATTGTTGGGTGCTGCTCAGAAGCGGCAGTATGCTGAGGTCCACGTCGCTGCGATTGACATTGCTCAGGTCACACGAATTGCATACCAGTGTGCTACGCATCGAGAGGCATTGCTGTCCAGGGGGCCCCGTGGGGCATGCCGCGCCTCACTGCCCTGCCTGCCGCCCTCCCCGCCCATCCCCTCCCCTTGCCCGCAGCGTGCCCTGCGTGCTATGCCAGCGCGAGCTGACACGGTTTGACCTCCAGGTGCACTGCTTCCTGGGCAGCCCGGAGCCCGGCACCGCTGTGGTCGGCAGCAGGCAGGACGGCGGCACCGGCGGCGGGGCAGCAGCCACCAGCACTGCGTCTGCCGGCGCCGGCTGGTTCAGCGGCAGGCTGAGCGACGCTGGGGCGCCCACCCCTGTGCTGACCGCCGGCCAGCGGCGCACCCTGAACATCGACCCCGGGGTCAACCGACCCAAGAAGGGGCAGGCCAGCGAGCCGGCGCCGCCGGCGCGCTCCCGCCGCTCTGCCTCGCCGCCGGCGCCTCCCTCTCGCCAGGCTGGCGCCAACGGCAGCGATGCTGGCAAGGCCGCCAGCCTGGCAGGCAGGTACGCCAGCAAGCACGCGGGCAAGGCCGGCAAGCACAAGGGGCTCAACCAGAAGGCGGCGCGCTGCTGAGGCTGCCACGGCATGCATGGCGGCACGGCATGGCGCCATGCATGCCTTGCTGGCAGCAGCAGAGGTGCTTGCCGTGCTTTCCGCACACCACCACACTTGCTCGCCCGTCTAAGGCCTCGCCCGCCTGCCCAGACTCGCCTCTTGCCTGCGATTTGCCATGCCGATTGATACACAACTCTCAGGTGCCTGCCCAGTGGCTTCCGCGCCGGCTTGCTCGGCGCACGCGCCTGTCTTTTGCTCCCCGTGTTGTGCGCCGCCTGACACTGTAGTTCCTCTGTATCACTGCTCGTTCATTTGTGCCCCGCCGCTTAACCAACGGCCGCATACCCTCTCTGCGGTTTGCTTACGCTCTGCGTTGACCGACCTTTCTTGGGCTAAAGATCTATACTCCACCCACATTTCATTCATCTTCCGGCTGCCTCCCGCCACATCTCCTGCACCTCCTGGGCTGTAACTTTGCCACTGTGCACCGCTGCACGACTGAGGGCAAAGGCACGCTGCTAACCGGGATGCAGGACGGGTTGTGAGGGCAGTACGGTCGTGATGTTGGGCCTCGTGCCGGGGCCCCCTGGTCCTGCTGCCGCCCTCAGGGTGCCAGATGTCAATGCTTGAGCCTGGGCGCCAAGGCAAAAGCTGCTGACACCTTCGCTTCAGAGCCGCAGTCAACACCCGACCGTCCTGCCCACGCGTGGCGGCTGTTGAGAAGTATGGCCTATTTTGGGGCCTGTGCGCCCAGCGATGCTTCCCCCTGCCTCCTTGCCCTTGGGGTCTGGCCAAGCAATTTCCACAATTCAAAGGAGGCGCCGCGCTGTGAAGTGTCTACAAAACAATCAAATGGTGTGGTGGCCAAGGTGGGGATGCGGGCACAGGCTGACGGCTGCTGCGTGTCGTGATGTGACAGTGAAAAGGGGGCAGCGTGCGGGCGCGGGCAGTGGGGTGAGACTGCTGGCGGGCGCAAGCGGATGGGGAAGAGGCCGCTTGCGGGCGCGAGCGCTGCGGCGAGGCCGGTTGCGAGCGCAAGCGGTAAGGAGAGGCTGCTTGCAGGGGCGGAAGGCTGGGGTGGGTGCGAGGCTGCCACCGCTGCCGCTTGCCGCCAAGGAGGGGCTGCAGGCTTCTGGGAGCCGCGCGGGACTGCGGCTTTACTGCAGGGGGAGGGAGGCGCAGGGAACACACAGCACAAACAATTACACACACAGTTTTGCACGGCCTGCATCCCTGCCTGGGTGCTTATCCCTGTCTGCCCATACCCCTGTGTGTCTATGCGCTGCCGAGTGGGCTGCATGTGTGCATACCCAACTGTGTCGTGCGCCTCCCTGACCCCCAACAACGTAACGTGTTCAAGGACCGGAACTGACCTTGATGTAGTTGCTAACCCAGCTGCGGAAAGGGAAGAGAGGGCGTGGGGGAAGGGGAGGGGGGGGGGGGGGGGGGGGGGGTCGGGGGGCACAAGGGTGGCGACTCCACCAGC
>JAPTJF010000675.1:0-21671 GCA_029339195.1 Micractinium sp. NFX-FRZ
CTGGGCATGCTAGGCATGTGCTGCCCTTGCTGTGCTGCCTCAACCCCCCCCCCCCCCCCCCCGCCCCTCTCCCCCCCCCTCCCCTGCCCTGCCCGGTCGCACTCGCTCCACCCCTGCCCTGGCCCCAGCTCACCTCTCTCCCCCCTCCATCATCACCTGCAGGAACAGTGCAGTGAAGGAGGTGCACCTGTTGGGGCGGCGCGGCCCGGTGCAGGCGGCCTTCACCCCCAAGGAGCTGCGGGAGCTGCTGAGCCTCAAAGGGGTCAAGGTGGGAGGGGTGGGGGGCACCCGGGAGAGGAGTGGGTGGGGAGGGACGCGCTGCAGTGGGTCAGCAGCACGAGCAAAGGCCAGCCGGGCACCCCAGGTGGGGTGGTGGGTCTCGCCACGCCAGCAGAAGCTGCGTGAGCTGCTGAGCTGGAAGGGAGGGGGAGGGGAGGGGGCACTCAGCATGGTGTGGTGGGCCTGCCAGGTGGCCCTCCCTCCCACCCCACACCTCGATGTAAGGGTGGCGTGTCTCTCCCCAGCTCCCCTTGCCTCGCCCCCCTTCCCCTCCCATCCCACCCTGCCAAAGCCGGCCTGGGACTCCCAATGTACTGCGTCCACCTCGCCGCGCTCTGTTTTCCCAGCCTTCCACAGTGTGCCTGTCCCCGGCCCTTCCACGCACTCCATCAGCTTGTCATGTCCAGCTCTCTTTCCCGTACTTCCACAGCGTGGTCTCTCCTGGCTGTTGAAGTGTGCGGGACTGCCCTTCCCACCCCCCCTTCAGGTGGTCATGGACCCGGCCGCCTTCCAGCTGACCCCCGCTGACGAGGCAGAGATGAAGGCGACGCGCATGAAGAAGCGGGTCCACGAGATTCTGAGCAAGGCGCTGGCGGCGCCGCAGGAGGGGTGAGTTGGCCTGCGCAGCAAGGAGGGGTGCGGGCAGCCGGGGGAGGGCACCCGAATGCACCGCATTCTGACCCAGGCGATGGCGCCGCAGCCGCAGGAGGGGTGGGCAGCATAGGAGGCGTTGTTGAGATGCAAGCAAGGACATGTGTGAGGGTGCATGAGGAGCAATGCCTTGGTTCCTCTGCGGGACATGCATATCCGGATGTCATGCTGCTCCCCGCGGCGACAAACTCTTGCACATCCACCTCCTGGGCTGCATGTTTTATAGTATAGTATTTTTTAAACCACGTTTTTACCAAACAATCTTCTCCCACCCCTACAGGGACAGGTCCCTGCACATCCACTTTCTGCGTAGCCCTGTGGAGGTGGCTGCCCACGAGGGGCGGGCGGCAGAGGTGCGGCTGGAGAGGACCAAGCTGGAGCCAGCGGAGGGGGGCGGCGACCAGAAGGCGCGCGGCACCGGTGAGGCGGGGCGCTGCGCACGCTTGGAGCCCGGGGGTTGGGGGCACAGGAGGGCACAAGGGCAAAGCTGTCGGGGGCCGGGTCCCTGCCACCTCACCACCACCACCTGCCCTCCCTCACCCCTCACGAAATGTCTCCAGGCTGCTACTCAAGCTCCCCCTATGGGCCCTGCCTGTCCCCTGTCATCATGTCTTGCATTGCCTGGCAAAACCGCAACCTGTTTGTGACGGCCTCCCCTCGTTTGTGACGGCCTCAACCTGTGCAGGCGAGTACGAGACAATCCCCGCCGACCTGGTGCTCAAGTCGATTGGCTTCAAGTCTGTGGGGATCCCTGGGGTTGCGTTCGATGCGCGCAAGGGTGTGGTGCCCAACAAGCTAGGCCAGGTGGGCGGGTTGCGCCTTTGGGTGGCTGACTGCGGATTGGGGGAGGCAAGGGCATGCGAGCACTGTGCCTGGGATAGCCAGCATACGTGTCAAACGGATGCGGGAGAAGCAGAGGAGAGATGCAAAGCATGCCTGGGGTGGTTGCGTGAAGGAGTGGCCTTGCAAGCGTGCCAGCCCTCTTGAACTTGCACGTGTGAGCCCCTGCTGATGTTCGTCCCTCCCGTCCGTGTATGCACCCACCTGCTGGTCTGCCTCCCCTCCTGCCCTGCCATGCGCCTGCCCGCCCGCCTGCCCGCCTGCCACTTGCCACCTGCCTGCCCACCAATGCACCTTGCCACCCTTACCCGCCTGCCTGATAGCGTAGTCACCCGGTGCCTCACCCGCCCCTCCTCGTGCCTGCATGCCCCAGCCTCCCCTGGCCTCCCTCTGGTCCCTCAGCTGCCTTGTGCCTCAACTCTTGCCTGCTGTGCCTGCTGTGCCTGCTCACCTTCCTTGCAGGTGTACACAGAAGAGGGGGAGGCTTTTGAGCCGGGGCTGTATGTGTGCGGCTGGCTCAAGCGTGGCCCCTCAGGTGCGCTGCGCTGCACTGCCGCCTGCCGTCATGGCCCTGCCTGACCGCCTGCCCACGTGCTTGACTGAACTTGCCTGCTTAAACATAATACTCGCCTGCTTCTCCATGTGACCTTCTGCTGTGGGCATCAGTGGCACCAGCTCTAGGGAATGCTGAGCAGACAGTAGACACAGTGGCGCAGGCACTGTCACACCTGCGACTCCCTCTACTGCTGACATCCCTGCTTTGCTACACATGTGACGGTTCAACCTTTGCACCAACTGCAGGCATCATTGGCACCAATCTGGTGGACGCCGAGCAGACGGTGGACACAATGGTGCAAACACAGGACAGCTTCAGGGCAGTGGAGGCGCAGCCCGCGGGGGCAGAGGGCCTGCGGCAGCTGCTGGACTCGCGAGGCGTGCAGGCAAGCCGCCGCTGCCGCTGCTAGTGCTGCTGCTGCTGGTACTGCTGCTGCTGCTGTTGCTGTTGCTGCTGTAGCTGCTGTTGTTGCTGCCGCTGCTGCAGCCGCTGCCTGCTGCCTGGTGCAGCTGTTGACGTTGCTGCCTTTGCTGCGCTGTGTTGCTGGCAATTGCTGCTGTTGCTGTGCTGTGTCCGCCCCGCCGCCAGGGCCCCTGCCTTGCCTAGCTGCGTTGCTTCCGTTGCTGCCGTGCTCTCTTCCTCCCGCGCCCTCCCAGCCTGCACAGTTGCACTGCTGCAAAGCAGTGCACCCCCCGTCCTTCCCCCACCATGCACCTGCCCCCTCAAGTGTCACCTTATTACGGGGTGGGAGCATGGGGTGCACTCACCCTCCCCTCCCCTACCATGCACCTGCCTCCTCAGTCCTCAGTCCTCAGCCAACCCTCTTTGTTCTTACCACTCACTGCTGTGCATTGACCTGTCCCTCCCCTCTCCCCCTGCCCCTCGCCCACACCCCTGCAGGTGGTCAGCTTTGCTGGGTGGGAGCGTGTGGACTCTGAGGAGGTGCGGCGGGGCACGGCCCAGGGCAAGCCCCGCGACAAGCTGACGAGCGTCGACGAAATGCTGGCTGTGGCGCAGGCGGCGTGAGGGCGGACCGCACCGCTCACCGCCCGATTCCTTTGAACCCCGCAAGTCCTTGCAATTGCACGGGCCCTTATGGCAGCAGCCCCCCGTTTGTTTGCTTGCCTGCCCATCTGCTGGAAGACATGCTGGCCCTCCTTAGGTCGCACAGCTGGCCCCTGGTACCTTGCAAAGCCATGCCTCATCGTGGCACTGCACATTGAAAACCTGTTGTCAGCGAGGGGAGCCATGGAACATGCACACACACGTTCACTGGTGCACCGCACAGCTGCTCGCCAGCTAGGTCTGCCCCTCCTCTGGATCCGTCAGAACCTAAAAAGAACCACAGCGCGCACTCCCCATGTGTCCCCTCTTCCCAGGCCTGTGAAGTGGCATGCCTGGCATCGCTAGCGGTGAGCGGAGCTTACACGGCTGGTACTGTGCTGCCTGCCCCGCTCCCCCAGAGATTGAGCGCGACAGCAGAGTCAAAGACGATGCCCAGCAGGATCCACAGGGCTGCCGCAGCCCCAGCACCGTCCAGCTCAGCAACCACCTCTGAGATGGCAGCATAGGCAGGTGCCTGCCAGCCTCCCTCACCCGCCAGCCCCGCCTGCCGCCGCTGCTCGCTGTGCCGCTGGAACAGCCGTGACTCGAGCACTGCCTGGCCCAGGGCGGGGAGCACCAGCCCCAGCAACAGCTGGAGGTAGGCGAGGACGACGGCACACTCGGCTGCGGGTGTGAGGGCCCCGGCGGCGGGTGCCCCTACGGCAAAGTAGTTGAAACGCAGCATGCCCAGCAGCTGGTACGCGCTGTGCATGAAGTGCTGCCCCTCCGGCTGCCCCAGCATGCCGGCTGCGCACATTTGCGGGTTGAACCGCGCCAGCCGCAGCGTTGCCGCCAGGTGCACGGGCAGCGCCCATCTGTGGTGGGCGGCAAGCGGGGCGAAGCACGTCGTTGCTGAGTTGGCGCCAGTGCAGCTTGCATGCTGCCCGCGCACCCCAGCGCTGCGCTGACTGGTCGGAGGTGTACAAGCCAGGACAAGCATCCATTCCCCTGATTCAACGCCTGCAATGCACTGGCCAGCTCGGCAGCGCATGCAGACAACTGGCGCCGCTGCACACAGCCCGTGCAACCACGGGCAGGCGCCTCACCTCAGCTGCATGTGAAAGGCCCAGAGGATGAGGGTGTTGGGCACCCTGCTCACGATCAGCACCACTGCTGCGAGCTGCAGGGATACCGCCGTAGCGGCAACGCCGCCGCTGCTGCTGCCCAGGGCAGCAGGAGCTCCCACCTGCTCCAGCCATGCTTGGGCCACAAGGCACACGTCATGCGTGCTGACACTGAGCAGTGCTGCGAGCGCTGGGACGACCTCACGGAAGCGGGCGTGGCTGCCGCCGTCGGGGCAGACGGCCGGCCTGCACCTGTGCTGCCACACCAGCGCGCCGCAGCCCAGGCAGAGCAGGGAGGACCAGAGGGCCTGCATTCCTGCAGAAGACGAAGGCAGCCTGTGCCACACCATGGCCACTACCGCCTGCGAGGGGCAGCGCCAGTTGAACAGCAGGGGCAACCAGGCATGAGGCGAGCGGCGAGGAAGGGGCAGGGCGCCCACAGCTGAGTGGGGTCAATGGCAAGCCTCTGTTGCCTAAACCTCACCACTGCAAGCAGGCATGCCGCTTTTGCGACGGCATCTGTCGCTAAGTTGAAGCGGACGCGGAAATCGAGGTGTGGGGAGCCAGGCAGCGGCATGTGGCTCGGGGCAGCGGCCGGCGGCACCTGCGGCACGTGGCAGTGGCGGCGGCGGTGGCGCCGCTGGCAGGGCAGAGTGCAGTGGTGCGGCAAGGGGGGTTGACCAAGTATAAAACACCACTTCGGTCATGTGAGGGGCTGGGTCCGCAGCCTCCTTGCCAACCAGTTCTGCGCAAGCCAGGGGTAGCCTACGCCCGAAAAGGGGTTCTCGCCTAGAGGTCACGGCCGGCCAGACGTACCTTGCGAGGCGAGGTTTACGCTGCGACAGACTGGAGACCAACGGGTGCGCCACCAGACAGCGCTCGACTTGCCTATCCGGTACACTTTTTGGCGGCACCATGCCAGCCACCCGATGGCGCGCACTGTTTGCAGACTGAAGCATGCTGCTTCCTGAAGCGGTGCATCTATGAGTACATCTACATGGATGTCTAGTGTGTGACAGAGAGAAGAGGGCTGCACAGGCTTGCAGTGGTCAGTGGGCAGTCACTCGCTCCACGCATCTCCGTCGCTGTCCGCCTGCCCCTCATCCCGCTCCGCCGTCGTGCGCTCCGGGGCGGGACCCCACACCACGATGTTGCAGTCATCGCTGCCGCTGTAAAGCTCCTGAAATGAGGGGTTCCACCTGCAGCTCGGGCCCGGGGGCGGAGGGCAAGCCAGGCGGGCACGGGAAGGGAGGGTCAGCTGCTACGCAGTGCAAACAATGCGTGCAGGGTGGGCCAGGGTGGGCAGAGGGAGGGACGTGTATGCACGAGAGTGCCAGCTGCTGATGTACACCAGGGAGCTCTCCCAGTCCGTCCCAATGGTCCCGGCACACTGCCCCAGCCCAGGCACAAGAGAAAAGCTAGGGGAGCATGCACCGCGCACACCCAGGGCACTTGCGGGCCCTCCTAGGTGTGGGTGCACGCCCAAACCCTGGACACCCTCCCCCGCTTGCCTGCAGCAGTTGATCGTGTCGAAGTGGCCGCCAGCCAGCGTGCGCAGCAGGCGTCCGCTGGCGATGTCATACATCTGTGGATCAGGCAGGGGGGGAGGAG
Organism: Micractinium sp. NFX-FRZ; assembly: GCA_029339195.1. Lineage (NCBI taxonomy): Eukaryota > Viridiplantae > Chlorophyta > Trebouxiophyceae > Chlorellales > Chlorellaceae > Micractinium > Micractinium sp. NFX-FRZ. The sequence goes on from JAPTJF010000675.1 coordinate 6,106, forward strand.
AGGGAGCGAGACAGGGAGGATTGAACCAATGACGGCCCGAGGGAGGGGCCTTCCCCGGGGGAAGGGGCTGAGGGAAGGAGGGAGGGTCAATTAAGAGACAGGCCGGGACATGTGCTGTGGGCAGGGTTCCACAAGTGGTGGTTGACGCAGCAGCGCGCACCTCTCGAATGAGAGCAGAGCTGCGGGCTTTGGGGACACACCAGTGACCGCCCCGCCGGGCGCAATCAGCCCAGGTCCAGCCACACCAAGAGCTGCCCTGTACAGATCAGAAAGGCACGCATACCCACACATGCACCGCACCTGCACAACGCTGCCCGAAGGGTGGAAGAGGGTAGTCGAGTCATCTGAAACCGCCAGCTGGCGCGCCCGGCTGGCACGGTTGTAGGCGCCTTGATAGTGCACCAGTGCATGGCTGCATGCTTACATGGGGGGTCGAGGGCAAGGAGCCAGGTAAGGCATGCGGAGGAGGCCGCAAGCAAAGCGGGTGGTGAGCGAGCGTGAATCCCTGGTCATGCAGCAGAGCTTTGTAGCGGCACGCACAGAGGCAGCGCACAGCGGATCAGGGCACCTGCTGGCATTGCAGCTCACGCCGGTGGGCAAGTGAGCAAGTGGCGTGCAGCAGTATGCACAACAGCCAGCGCCCCTGCACCTGTAGTTCGCTGCATCCCAGAGCCTCACACGGTCATCGGTGCCGGCGGTCAGCCAGTGCAGGCCATCAGGAGTAGGCACCACCCCTGCGGCAGGCAACCGGGTTGGCACAACTGGAGTGCTGAGTTGATGTGTAATGTGCGGTGAGGGCAGGTATAGAACGGCGGGCAACCCGGAAGAGCTCCGAAGATGGCGACAGGAGCTCAGCTATGGGAGGAGCTCAGCTTGCTAAGCAGGATGCTGAGGAGAAAAAAGGTGTTGTGAACGGGCCATTCAAGCGGGTGGGCAGTCTGGCAGCAAGCAATGCCAGGCCAGGCGGGCAGGCGGGCAGGCAGGGCAGGCAAGCAGGCGGCAGGAGTGGAAGCAGCTGGGTCGGGAGGCGGGCGGCACCTGTGATTGACCCCCCGTGTGCCGTGTTGTACTTGGTGATTCTCTCGGGAAGGAACATCTTCTCGCTGCCACCACCTCCATGAGCGGCAGCTGCTGCAGCTGCAGCAGTCGCACTGCTGCTGCTGCTGCCAGCCCCGCCAGAGGTGCTGCGCGGCACGGAGCGCTGCCTGGCGCTGCCGCTGGCGCCACCGCTGCCCTTGCGCTGCAGGCCAGCAGAGCTGCTGCGGCCGGCTCGGGAGCCAGCTGGCTGCTGCACATCCTGCTGCCCCTCCCGCCCCTCCCGCCCCTCGCCTTGCTGCTGCTGCTCGTCACCCTGCTCCTGCTCCTGCTGCTGCTGCTGCTGCTGCTGCTTCTCCTGCTGCCGCCGCTGCTGGCGCTGCTGCTGCGTGTCATGCTCATCAAATATGTGCAGCGGCCCGGACCGGCGGATGTCCCACAGCCGAAGCTGGCCGTCGCAGCCGCCTGCAGTAACGGCATGAGGGCCAGCGAGTTGGGATGCCAGGAGCTGGTGAGGCAGTACATTGAGTTTGGTGGCGGCGGCGGCGGCAGCAGCAGCAGCAGCAGCAGCAGCAGCAGCAGCAGCAGTGCAGTTGAGGGCAGGACCTTGAGTGAAGACAGGTGCCATTGACAGAGCCACATTATCTGTCTCTCTGTTCAGCCGCCCGACCCGCATTTCCCCACACGATGCAACTCTATCATGAGGCACACTCAAAGGCCCACCCTGCCTGGCCGCCTTCTTGCCTGCCTGCCCTGCCGTGCGCACCTGTCACCACCTGCCACTCGCTCGCCGGAGACCACGCCACGCCCCACACCGCCGCACGGTGGCCGCTGAGTGTGTGTGTGAAGCCGCCAGACACGATGTCACACAGCATGACCTGCGCAGGGCCAACATGCGCATGCCAAGGAGTGCATGTGAAACACTTTTTGTTTGCCAGAGAACTACACAGAATGACGTGCCCATGCTATGTGTGGAGTAGTGTTTATAGAGCGTCTGCTGTGCATGCACTTGGGTGCTCCTGGCACATTGCCAGGCACCACGGCCTGCACTGGGGCAGCGCACGCGGGCCAGGCAGGATGTGGAAGGTGGCCGGGTGGGAAGGCAGGCACGTCGGTGGGATGCACACACACCGGCAGGCTGCTCGTGGCAGAGGGTGCATGAGGTAATCAGGCCTGCATGGCGGCATATAAGGTTGGCAATCCAAGCGGGCGCTAGCTGGCTGGTCCGCCCTCACCTGCGTGTCGCCGCTGCCCACAGCCACCAGGCAGTGGCTGGTCGCCAGCGATGACATGGCGGCTGCGTACACTCGGGCAGCCAGGGAGAAGCTGCACACCACCCCCTGTGTGTTGGTGTCCCACACCTTCACTTCCGAGTCAAACCCGCCTGCAGATGAGTGGCCACCAGCGTGGGGAGAGGTGAAACAGTCAACAAGCAATGCAGCCAGCCACTTGCTTGTGCTGACCAAACATGTGTTGTGAGGCGGCCCATTGAGGCCAGCCCAAGCAAGCATTTGCTGAAAATGACATCCCACCGCAGACAGGACGTGTCTGCACCCACCCCACCCCGCCCCACCCCACCTGACACAAACAGCCCCGAGTCCACTGGGTACCACGCTACAGCAGACACGCTGTACTTGTGTGCCCCAGGGGTCTGTTTTGTGATGGTGAAGAGGGCGGCGTGCTCCGTGTGCTCCGCATTAGCGGCGGCCGCCGCCACCTGCTCGCTGGCTCGCAGGAAGCGTGCGTTGCTGGTGAGAGCCGTCGCTGTGCCTGCCGCCTCGCGGGCTTGCTCCTGCGAGCTGCGCTCCGCTGCGCTGGTTGGCACTTGCGTGTCGTAAACGGCGATGGAGGCGTCGCCGGCGCCGGCAAGGAGGTACCGCTGCTCTCCCGCCTCGAGGTCTAGCGCCGACACCCCGCCGGTGTGCACGCTGCGGATGACCTTGGCATTGCTGAACTCCAGTGTGCGCAGCCTGAAGGGGTGTTGGCGGTCAGGCTTGGTTGGGTGAGGAGGGCGGGCGGAGGGGCGGACCTGTCGCGGCAGCGGTAGCGGCGGCAGTGTGGGCGGGGGCGAGAGCTGCAACTGCAGGCAGGTTGCGCAGCCTTCTTGGCGTGGCGCCCATCGTCAGGCGGGACGCTCACCTGTCTCGGCTCACTGCGCCGGGCACCTTGCGCCCGCCGTGCGCCGTCTGGTGCTCCCGCAGCAGCTCCGGCAAATGGGGCGCCATGTCGCAAGGACACGCAACCGCTTGCAGCTTGCTGCGATCAATTGCGAATTAATGTCTGGTGCCTGCAAGGCGATCAGCCACACCACTCTGTCCGATGTCGACGTGGCGAGAGTTGGCGAGTTGGCGAGGTTCTCACGAAACCGCGAGCCAGCCAGGCGCAGGCCGGCCGGTACAATTCACGCACTGCACCTGACTGCGATTCATTTCATCTAGAAAGGCGCGCATCGTGCCTTCAGGTGGGCACGCAGTTTGCAACGAGCCTCAATTCCACACAGCGCCGCCTGCTGCTGCGCTTACAGAGACTTTCATGAAACCAGTCGCGTAGAGACGCACAGAGCTGGCATCGCAGCATCGCTGTGACGCCGCCGCCGCCGCCGCCGCCGCCTGCTCACGAACCCCGCCGCCTGCTCACGCACCCTGCCGCCCATTTCCCGATGCAGCCCTCACTCAGGGCATGGCTCAGACACCGCCTGACCTGTCCCAGAAGCCTGAGAACCTGCACCAGCGCCTGACCACTCCGGGTGACGAGGAGGTGGATCCTCTGCTGGAGCAGACGGGCTGTGCCGCACCCTACACCAAGCTCGAAGAGTGCCTGGGCGACAACGACCGTGACTGGACAAAGTGCCAGAAGGGTGGGTGACAGGGGCGTCCAGACGGGGGGCACGGGTTTGGGAGACCCCTTGCTCGTGGCAGGGGCCATGGTCAGGGTGTTTTGCCTGACAGTTTGAGGCGCAGGCTAGCGGCACGGCCTGCCACACCTAGCTGGTGCAGCTTGCATGCTCATCAGCTGCGCGGGGCTGGCATGCTTGCACTCCCCACCTGCCCACCTGCCCTGCCTGCCTTATCTCTGCCCCGTGTGCGCCTCCCCTGCCTGCCCTGCAGAGGTGCAGGCGCTCAAGGACTGCCACGCCAGGCAGCAGCAGCTCAAGTCCTCGGCGCCCCGCCCCGCCAAGTGACGAGCGCCTGCGCCACTTGCAGCCTGTTGGCTGGGCGGCAGCTTGTTGAGTCAGGCCAGCTGCTTGATTGTTGAGCCGGCACCCACAGGATGTCGGGCGGCAACTCTGCACAGGCACGCTCACTGCACTCGCACCCACTCTGTCTTGGGGGTCCCTCCAGGCAGCCGGCATTGCCTTGCTCGGTGTGCCTCATGCACCCCACCCCACTCACCAGCCACCCCCGCCCTCGTAGCTCTGCACCCACCTGCCCCCCATCCCGCCCCGCCACACCCCATCCCCTGAACCCATCCCCCCCTGCCAGGTGCTGCTGCTGTACCGCCACATCCTGAAGGCGGCCAAGCAGTTCCCCAGCGTGAAGCGGCAGGCAATCCTGGAGGACATACGCACGCAGTTCCGGGAGCACCGGGTGAGGCGCGCGGCGGCCAGGGAGGGTAACGGACACGCACCAAATGCACGATTAATGACAGGAGGGTAATGGTGGGGGGGGGGCACTCCTGGCACCGGGGGCACTGCGGGCGTTGAGCGAGTTGGGTGGCCGGGCGAGGCTGGGGCGGGAGGTGCAATCGTGGGGGGTGACCTCTTCATGCAACCGTTTATGGGCACTGTTCGTCACCCCCTGTGCCAAGCGACCCAGCCAAGGTGTGCCGCTCCTTGTTGGCTCTTGTGAGCTTCAACACGTTCACTAGTCATGCATTGGCACGTCATCCACACGCAGGCGGCGACACAGACTCCAGCCAAGGCACCTAGCACAAGCAGGGTGCGTCTTTCTGGATTCATCTGGTTGTTGACTCCTTGGTTCACCCCGCCCCCTGTGGTGCAGGCGCTGGCGGACCCGGCCAAGGTGCAGCACGAAATTGGGGTGGCGCTGCGCAGCCTGGAGACTCTGGAGCAGTACGCGGGCATGAGCGGGTCGCGCAGCGCTGAGCTGGCGGTGTCCCTCAAGGGCAGCTGCGACTGAGTGAGGTCCCAAGGGCGGCTGCGAGGGAGCCAGACGGCGGTGCGGCCAAAAGCGGCGCTGGCCTTGGCATGGCACGCCGGGGCATGGCACGCTGCGTGCCAGCTGGGGCCAGCGGGGCAGCCGGCGGTCATCGGCGCTCCCCCCTCCCGCGGAACAGGGGGTTTCCCCTGAGCTGTATCCAACGCAGTTGCTCTGCACACTGGCACGTCGCCGCGCTCAGGCAAAGCCTCAGTTGGTAGCACGCGCCCCCCGGGTGCGGCACCTGTAACAAAGCACGCGGCAGGCTGCGCCGAGCAGCAGGCACACATGGGCAGGGAGATTAGGGAATACCATGAAGAAGCCATGGCTAGGATTGGTGGGTGCCAAAGGGAGCACCCTGCAGCCCCACGACAGGGCAGGGCAGAACTTTGGCTGCCAACGCCAGGCGTCGCCCAGGGCGTGAGGAGTTGCCCAGGGCGCCGAGAGGCCGCCGCCGCAGAGATAGGCTTGCAGCCCCGCCTGCCGCGTTCCCCTGTAAGCTTGGTCTCAATTAGGTTGGCCTGGTCACGAAAACTCACGATCGCATGGCAGCGTATCTGGTGCAGCGAGAGCCGCTTTTTGGCCACGGCTGAAAAATATCTAGACACCGTCTCGTCCGAAATCAGCACTCTTACTGACTCACACTCTCAACTCCACACCATCAATGACGTCCACACACTTCCCCCAAGGAGGGGGGCTGGCTCAGCCCCCGCGCACGCTTACTGAGCAGCTTGCAGGACCTCTTCCGCCTTCCGAGCCCCCCAGCGAGGCGTGCAGGGCGGCCTCGGTGCCCCTGGAACACCCCAGGGTGAGCCCGCCGTGCTTGGGGCTCGGACGCTGGCGCCCTCGCGCCTGCCTCCCCACTCGCTGCTTGCAGCGCCCGCTGACCTCGCGGCTTCGCTGCTTGCAGGTCTCAGCCCCCTCAGAGGAGATTCTAGCCATTTTCAGCCGGGCCTTCCCATCCACCCGCTTGGCGCCCACCCTATACTCGGCAGCAGCGCCCGAGCCCGTCAGGCAAGCTCCGCCGCTTCAGCAATGCATTTAAGCCACATTCATTCAATACCAGGCACCCGCGCGCAGGCGGCAGTCTGCTGGCATAGCTCTGCTAAACGCCGCAGTCGTGCCGCTGCCGCGGCTCTTTGGTGCCGCCGCACTAGGGCGAAGCTGGGGCTGGGGCTGAATTGGCATGTGCCCTGCCTTGACTCACCATGAGCTCATGCACCTCTCATGCATTCTGCAGGCAGTGGCACCCGCCCGTTCTGCTGCCCTCTGCAATGCGTGCGCTGCAGCCCGGTCTGCCGGCACTGCCGCCGCCGCTGCGCTCGCGCTGTGGCCGGCGGCGCGGAGCAGCAGGTGCAGCACCGCCGCCACGGCCCAGGCGGCGGCGCCACCCGGCTGCAGCGGTAGATGCGGCGCCGGTGGCACTGCAGCACGACGCTGGAGGTTGGGAGCGGCGGCCCATTGGCGCTGCCGCGCCCGCCGCTTGATAGGTGCCGGCGCCGCTGGCCACCCCCTTGCACCCGGTTGCTCAGGCGCCGCCAACTTGGAGCCTGGGGCCGACTATCTTGCCCCGGCACTGGTCGACCCCTCTGTACTCTACGCAACCCCTTGCCACGCCCCTTGCGCTACCTTGCCCTCTGCTGCCCCACCCCGCACCCACGTTCCCACCGTTAGATTCGATTCCCTAGAGCGAATGACGAGAGCTTAATCACCCTGTTCCCCAGCCTGCCCATGCGCTGACTTCATCGTCGTCTTCAACAGGCCTGCAGGCGCACCCAATGAGGCGCGCCTCCTGCCGTGCTTCCTCACGCCAGCAGCCCGCCCCAAGAAAGCTGCGGAGGCTCCTTAGGACAGCACCCTGTTATGCCCTGCACCCCCGGCCCTGTTTCCCCCACCCCCTCCACCTCGTCCACACTGCACTGCCTCTCTCTCCCCCCTCCCCTTCATCTCGCTCCCGGTCGGATGTGCCCGCCGCTTTGTGCCCGACGCGGCAGTACGTGCGTGCGCTCGCCTGCCCCGCCACCCTACAGCACCCCAAAAACACTGTGCTCCAAGGCACCGTGCCCCTCCCTCTTCCAAGCGCACCGTTCGTATTTGCCCGCCATTTCATGCCCCTGGCCCGTAGGGCTCGTGGCACCCACGCACACACACGCATGTATGCACGCCACACCTGTGCCCCGCTCACCCACCCTCTTCCCTTCCCCCCGCCCTGCTATTCTTTCTGCTCCCGGCCCCCCACAGCTGGCTGCAATCTCAATAGTTTGTTTGCCCCCCCTGCTGTCAGTGTCCCCCCTGCTTGCTGTTGTCATGATGTCCGCATGTGTGCTGTGTACACTTACGCTGTACCCGTTCCCTTTCTTCCCTCCGGCCCTCTCTCCCCCTCCTCTTCCCTCCTCTTCCCCACAGCACTCACCTCCCTGTGCCCCCCAACTTCCTCTCTCCCTGCCCTCTCTCCCTGTCCTCTCTCTCGCTCCTCTTCACTCCCCCGTCTTACCCCCTACGCGCAGTCGGGCCCAGCTCTCGGTGGCAGCACGAGCTGGCGCTCCCGACGTGCCCCCATGTGTGTGTGTCTCCCCCGTGCCAGCACATTTTGTGGCGTGCTTGCCCCCTCCATTTGATGGCCTAGATTGGCCAGGCTGTCCCCTTTGATCATCTCATCCCGCCCCTTTCTGGGCATCTGATCGCGCCCCCTTCTGGGCATCTCTTCCCGCCCCATGTGGACTGTAAAAGACTTACATAACTGAACAAAAGGCCTCTCAGGGATTAGCATAGGCAGAGATCAGCCACAGTGTCAAGGCGCAGCGCGGGTGTTGGCGGCCCACAGCATGGCACAGCATGGGGGGATGCCCGGTCAGCTCCCTGCCCCCACCAGCTGCCAGGAGCCCTCTTGCGGCCCCATGCCCAGCCGCAGCAGCAGCGGGTGCAGGTGGCGCAGGTGCTGGCAGTCCTGCCCGATACTGCAGGCCGGCAGGCAGGGTGCGGGTGGTGAGCACTACTTGAAAGCCAAGTTGCAGGCAGGGGTGGGCGACAGAGGGCTGGTTGGGCAGGGCCTGGGGCGCGGGCGGGCACAGCACCAGTGGCGCTCGTTCCAGCGCCCACACCGGCACGCCTGCCACAGCATGCAATGACACATTGGGGTGCCTGCCCTCAGCACACGTGCAGGCACCACTTCGCCCTGCCCTCCATCGCACCACAGCCCTGCTCTGCACGGCCAGCCCCGCATCCCATGCACGGTGACAGTACGCGCAAGCACCTGCCGCACCTGATGCACGTGATGCCGTCAGCATGCATCTCGGCGTACAGCTTCCGCGCAGCTTCCTCGCTGACAGCAGAGGTGACCTCATCCAGAACCACCAGCGCGGGGCGCCTGCAGCACAAGGGATTGCAACAGTGGGGCCGGGCAAATTGCGTCCTTCGCTTGCCAAACGTCCCTAGCAGGGAAGTGCCGTTACGCTCCGGGCTCGACCTTCCTGTTGATCAGGTGCAAGACCAATGCGGGTGAAAGGCCCGGCAGGCAAGCGCAGGGAATGTCCACCACTCATGAACTCTTGAACCCTATCAAGTGGCCCGCCTCGCCTCGCACCCACCTGTGCAGCACCCGTGCCACCGACAGGCGCTGGAGCTCGCCAGGTGACAGCATGGCGCCCCAGTCGGCAGGTGCCGTGAAGCTGCCGCCCACGCGGTCCAGCAGGTACTGCAGCTCCACACGCTGCAGCAGTACCAGCAGCTCGCTGTCGCAAGGCCGCTCGCCCCCCTCCCATCCGTCCTGCTCCTGCCGCTGCTGCCGCTGCTCAGGCCACTCGCTGCCACTACTGCTGCTGTCGGCGTGGCAGGGATAGCAGATCTGCTGCCAGAGCGCGCCGCCGGGGGCAGCCAGCGGCCGCTGCGGCACAAACATGGGTCCACCCTTGGTGCGACCACCGCTGCTGCTGCCACCGCCGCTGCTGCCCTGACCGCCGCCGTTGCTGCTGCCGCCGCCGCCGCTGCTGCCCTGGCCCATGCCGCCACCCGCCACCAGCTGCATGCTGCCTCCCACCAGGGGGTGCAGCCCGCACAGTGACTTCATGAGGGTGCTCTTGCCGCAGCCGTTTGGGCCTGCAGAAGAGACAGCAGGGAGGGCGGGCAGAGGGAGGGCGGGCCGGCAAGTTGTCGGCGGTGGCAGGCTGCCTACCCAGGGAGCGGCACTTGGAGCCCCGGAGTGCTGCCTAAACCCACGCCAGGGCTTGCTTAGTGAGAACAACTGCGCTCCACACCGGTGCACTCAGGGGCCCCCGGGGGCTGCACCCAGGGCCCCAGATCTGCTGCATCCAGGGCGCAAGCGCTGCTCCAAATGCTGCGCCCATGTCCTGCACCCTAGGAGCGTTTGCTTGCTTGCCTGCTATGAGGAGGTGCTGCCCCGGCCGGATCTCCAGATTCAGCTCAGCAACAGCCAGCTTGCCGGCGAGCGTGCGCAGGCTCACGCCCTGCAGGCGCAGCAGCGGCTCGGCGATGGCACCGCTGCCGCCGCCCACATCGGCGTGGGTGCTGGCTGGCGATGACCCCGCCGCCTGCTGCACACCGCCGTCGGCTGCGGCTGCCAGCGCTTCGGCCAGCAGGGCGGGTGAGGCATCGGTGAACAGGGTGGCTGGGTAGGCGCTGCTACCTGCAGACACAGGCAGGGGGTGCAGGGGGCACAACGGTTACTCATGAGTAGCTCACGTAGTGCAGAGCACAATATGGAAGCTGTGCACAACGTGGCGGCTGGGCCGTGCCCCCGCCTCTGCCCCACCCCACACACACCGCGACAGCAGCAGCTGGCCACTCGGGGCGTGCTCGACACAGGGGTTCTGGCACATGAAAGCAGGGGTAAGCAGGCACAGAGAGAGAAAGCAAGGCACAAACAACACCCCCTCGTGGGTATGGTGCGGAATGACATCCAGAAACCTGGCTGGGCATGGGGCAAGGACGCCGTGGCGGCCTGCCAGCCCAGCGGGCACAGCAGGGGCTCACCGTGGACGGGGTGCATCACCACGGGACAGATGCCGGCATCTCGCCGCTCATACCCCAGCAAAGCGTGGGCAGCTGTGGGGGGGGCAAGGCGGGAGAGGATGGGAGAGCGAATACTCAGACATAATCAGGAGCAGAAGCCAGGGAAGGGGCGTTGGGGCCCCAGGAGCGGCAGCACCTGGCTAAAGAGGGGACCCCACTCATGGGCAGTGCAGGGCGCCCGGCCGGGGGTAGCAGCGCTTCGCACCTGCCACCTCGCTCCAACGCGTCCCGCGCCGGCCGTGCAGCGCCATGCCGGTTCGGGGGTCCACTGCGTTGACCCAGCACCCCGCCCTCGCCAGGAAGGCCCTGCAAGGGCAGGGGGCAGGGGGCAGGAGCAGGGCAGGCGCGGGGGTGCTGATTTGGAGGCACTGGAGGAGGGTTGCCGGGGGGGATGCAGGCACCCAGGGCAGTCCAACCCATGCGCCCATCTGGCGTCGGGATGGGGGCTAGCCGCAGTCTGTACTGGCGTGATGCTTGGAGAGCCCCCCATGGCAGCTGACCGGCGCCGCGCTGCTGCCGTCAGCCTGCCGGGTTGAGTGTCCCGCGGTGAGGCAGCTGCCTGGCAGCTGCCCCCACCTGATGGCAGCTTCCCAGCGCAGGAAGGCATCCAGCATGCGATCCATCTCCGCTGCCGCCCGCTCCAGAGTGGCGGCGCTGCTGTCGGGCGACAGGCTCAGCCCGCCTGCCGCAAACTGAAACGTGATGCACGCCAGGAACTGCGGGGAGGGAAGGGTGGGCGGGAGGGCGCAGGTTTGGACCGGGTGTGGACAGGGTTTGGACGGGGGGGGTGGGCGCGCGGCAAGATGGGACGTGAGGATTCGCGCCACAGGGGGCGGGGCGGGGGCAGGGCGGTGGGAAGGACACCGGCGAGGCAGGGCAAGTGTGGCGGCTGCCGGTGTGCTACACAGTGAGGCAGTGTTTGCTGCATTGGGCAGCGCACCGCTGTGGCAACAAGCCTTTGCCATCAAGGTTATGCCGTCAGGCCTCTGCCATCAGGCCTTTGGAGTCAGGCCTCTGCACATCAAGCGGGCACCCCTGCCACGCTACGCTGCGCATGTGGGTCAGCACAGCGCACACCTGGCCCGTGTGCGGCGCATCCGAGAAGATGGCTCGCGCCTCATGCTGCAGGTCAGCACCCAGTTGGTGCACCGAAGCCTCCAGCTCCACCGTCCCTCCCAGGCAGCTGCGGGGTGGCAGGGGGTGGGTGGGCAAAGCGTGGTGGTCCAAGACGGGTGGTGGGTAGAGGCTGGCAGGGCCAGAAGCGGGGGCGTTGCCGGCGCAGGGGGCACGCGGGCGTGGAAGCAGGCAATTCAGAGGCAGAACAGGACACCATCAAACTGGAACAAGCCTGACGATTGTTAGCTTAGAGACGCGCGAATTTGAGAAGCTGCGACTGTTGTTAAACAACAGTCACAACTGGACACACTAGGCTGACTCGACCACATCTGATTCAGACAAAGGCAAGCACAGCAGGGACAGCAAGCACAGCGGCAAGCACCCCACGGACCCCAGCTCCGACCCACCTGAGCCGGCGTGGCGGCTGCAGCAGCGTTGCTAGCAGGGAGGGCTGCAGCTCGCGGCCATCCATGGAGAGCCGCACAGCGTGCAGGCCATGCCCGCCGTGCCCGCTGACCTCCCCCCTGCCGTCGGCAGCGTGTGTGCTAGGGGGCGCGTGGTCGGGCGGCAGTGCATCCAAGAGCTCGCCCACACGCGCAGTGAGGCCGCCCAAGCGGGAGATCTGCAGGGGTATGCCAAGGAGCCTGCCGGATCTTAGGGCATTGCCAGGGCGCATGCAGGTGGCAGACCGGCAGCAGAGTCCTGCCGGCGTCCTTTCAATTGACTCACGCCTGCGGCATCACGGCCTGCCTGGATCCCCCCACCCCCACCTGGTCAGACAAGTCCAGCAGCTCGGTGACCGTGTAGATGAGAGACAGCGTGGCAAAAGACGCGTTGCTGATGAACTGGGCGGTGGTGCCGCCGTCGTTGCCGCCGTCGGCCATGCCTGCGTGTGGACAGGCGGCGTTGTTGTGGGTACAGGCACGGCAGCATGTGGCGCGTGGCCATGGGGCACGTGGGCAGGGTAGGGTTGGCAGGGAGAGGAGCAGCGGCAGACCGGGGCGCTGCCCGCTTGGCCAAGGGCCCAGCCCGGCTGCACATCCCTCGGAGCCCACCTGCTCCCTCTGCCCACCTGGCAGGCCCATCTTGTGCCGCCTCCTGTTGCCACCTTTGCCCCACCACCTTCCATAGCACCCACCCCGCCTGCCAACCCCTACCCCACTCACCCGCAAACACGGCCGCCGCCACCACGACATAGTTCAGCATTGCGCCTGCATAGTCCACCGCCCGCGTGGAGGCCGCCAGCAGGGTGCGCCACGTCACCAGCAGGCGCTGCAGCGGGAGGGAGGGAGGGTCCGGTGCGGGGGCTGGGTTGAGCCTCCGGATCTTGCTGACACGTGGGGGAACGGCAGTGCATCGCGCCCTGACATCCCTCCCGCCCGCCACAAACTCCACAGCGCAGCAGCACTGTGCTGCCCTGCAATGCCATACCACGCCGTCCACCGCTGCCCACCGCACGAAACCCACCAGGTTGGCCAGGGCGGCCGCCAGCGTGGCGTCCAGGTGGCGCCGCTCCGCTGGCGCCCCGCCGTACTGCGCCACCTCCGCAGCGTACTCCCTGCATACAGGAAAGTACGTACCGCATTACAGCCTGTGTAAGCAGACGGACACCGCTGACGGAGGGCAGGGGGCAGGAAGGGAGTCTTCCAAAAAAGGGAGCTCAACGACTTGCGCTCTGCATGCAGGTGCACTGATGGTGCGGGCAGATGCACTGATGGTGCAGGCAGGCGCACTGATGGTGCAGGCAGGCGCACTGGTGGAGCATGCAGGCGCGCTGATGGTGCAGGCAGGCGCACTGGTGGAGCTGAGCTATCAGCAGTGGGCAGGCGGCTGGCAGCTGGCCGCGGTGCTTACAGTTGCAATGGCCCAGCGTGCGCAGGCGGCGCGGCAGGCAGCTGACAGAGGGGATGGCAAAAACTGGCAGCAGGGGCAGGCGGCTGGCTGGAGGGCACCGCACCTGAGGCGCAGGTGCGCAAACCGCAGGTCCCCCTCCCGCCGCTCCTGGCCAAACACCAGGCGGCTCACGGGCGCCACCGCCAGCCTGCAGACAGGGAGGGGCAGGGGTGTGGGGGCAAGCGGGGGAGGAGTGTGAGGTTGTTTGCGTGTTGGTAGGGTGTGGGGTGTGGGAGGTTGGCGGCAACATGGCCTGCAGGACAAGAGGCAGAGCTGATTAGTGGGCAGGTAGGGACCTGGCTGCAAAGGAAGGCCAGCGCTGGCTTGCCTGCAGCATGGCCAGCAGCGGCCGCCGCTGGGACTTCATGTTTCTCCCCCAGCTCCTGCAGCCTTCATGCCCGGCGATAGCTACGCATCAGCATGCAATGCACGGCGTGCCCCGCCCACCTCTGCACTAGCGCCGCCCCCCAGAAGAAGGCGTAGACGGGTGCCAGGCCGCGCCAGCCCAGGTAACCCCACGTCAGCCAGCTGTGGGGGCAGGGTGGGGGCAGGGTGGGGCATGCTAAATGGTGGGCCCGGGTGACGAGGGGGCAGGGTGGGCAGGGGGCATGCACACGCTTCACGGGGAGGAGGCAGGCGGCAGCAGCCCCACACGGTGTATCAGGGCACACACTGCACGCGGTCGGTCCCCCTATCCTGCGGTGCCGTTGTGGTGACTTCTGTCCAGCGGCCTGCGCATTGCGTGCTGAGCATGCACCACGTACCACCCAGCCCACCCACCTGTAGTAGAGCAGCTTGAAGGGAGCAGCGGCAGCAACCTTTGCCACCACCGCCAGACAGTCGCACAGCTGTGCCGCGTCGGCAGCAATGCGCTGGTCCGGGTTGTCGCTCGTGCCGCCCCCGCCTGCTGCCCCCGCCTGCTGCGCCCGCTGCGCCTTGCTGGCTGGGCTGGCTGCAAAGAGCTGCAGCCCATCTTGCTCGTGCCGCTGCTGGCCTGCTTCTTGCTGGCCTGCCTCCTGCTGCTGCCGGAGCTGCAGGCTGTAAAAGGCGTGCCCCTGGCAGTAGCGGCGGTGCAGGTGCAGGGTGAGGCGCTGGCGCCAGCGCAGCGCCAGGGTGCCTGTGAGCAGGGGAAGGCACAAGCAAGGGCGGTGTCACCGCTCACCGTCTGCCTGCTGCAGGGGGGCTTCAAGAGGGAACGCCAGGGTGCAGGTACCATAGATAATCTCATGCATCCTCTCCCAGTGGGTGGCAGTACCAAGCGCCGCCAGTAAGCTGCCTGCCCCAGCAGCTCAGCCAGCCAGCGGCAGCCGCCGGCCAGCTGCCTGCCCCCAGCAGCCCAGCTGCCACCCAGCTGCCTGCCCCAGCAGGTGAGCTGGCATCTCACCGGTGACCCAGGAGGAGGCAGCATAGAGCGCCGTCGAGGCGGCATACAGCGCAGCAGCCCGCAGCAGGGCGCCTGCCAGCTCAGCGGGGTGGCGATCCACCAGGATGCGGTAGAAGGAGCCCGCCACCTTGCCGACTGCAGAGGGAGAGCATGGAGGGAGGCACATGGCCGACAGAGGGGAGTGAGCAAGGGAGGTGTTGATAGGGTGTGGCAAGACGGCTGGGCGGCACGGGGCGGCACATGCCGGCTGCGTGGCACGTGGCGCTGTGGTGAGCAGCGCGGCCTGCCCATCGTTGCTCTTGACTGCAGTGATATAGAGCCCTGCTGGGATTGCTGCTCCCGGCCCCCGCACCTTCGGCCACCACCACTGCTTCGCCCACCGCCAGGAGGGACAGCACCAGGGCGGCGTAGGGGCGCAGCAGGCGGACCAGGGACATAAAGTGGCGGCGAAAGTGGAGGTCGTGGGCGTAAGCACCAGAGGCTGCCGCCAGCGCTGCTTCCTCAGGCTGTTCGGCACTGCCCCCAGGGCGTCGTGTGGCGGGAGCGGCGGCGCCAGCTGCCTGGCCGCCGCTTGGGGCGGGGCGCCGCGAAAGCAGTGGTTCCGCCATGGCGGCGTCAATCGCCCCGCGGGTGACTATCTGCATGGCGCTCGCACGCCGAGGGACTGCACCGTGGCGCGACCACCTCCCGCGCGTGTCAGACGCTTGTGCAAAGCATGTGCGATACAAACAATGGCAATTACATGCACGATACCTCGCAATGGGCCTGCCTTGTGCAGATGCTGAGCCTGCTGTGCCGCCCGCCGCCAAGTGTCAACCGGTCTGCCGGCCGTTGGGGTGGTCAATGTTTGATTGTGGGGTGCGCACGCTACGGGACTTGATACTAAAGTGGTTGCCCCCCCAATTCCGATCCCCGCAGGCACCCTGCACATTGACTTTGAGGAGGTTAACCCT
>JAPTJF010000676.1:0-12621 GCA_029339195.1 Micractinium sp. NFX-FRZ
GCGCCGCAGGCCCACGCCGCGCCCGCCCTGCAGCGCCGCCATCGCCTCGTGCTGCTCGCGCAGCAGGGCGGCGGCGCTGCCGGGCACCACGGGCGGCATGGTCTGGGGGTTGGGCTCGGGGGAGGGGGCGCGGCGGCGCCGGCGGGGGCGCGCCAGCTCAGCCTCGGCCTCCTCCCGCAGCCGCTTGCGCCTCTCCCACGCCACGTGCGAGTCCTTGTACTCCCGCCAGCTCTTGGGGGAGATGAGGCGGGAGCAGTCGTGAGCAGGCTCCTGTGGCTCGGGCCCCGGCTCAGGCGGCAGCTGCTGCTCCTGCTGCTGCTCCTGCTGCTCCTGCTGCTGCTCCTGCTGCGGCGCTGCCGCCGCGGCAGCCGCTGCGCCGCTGGCGGCGGGGGCGCCGCCTGTGCTGCCAGAGCGTGCCGCCCCGTTCTGTCGAGCCAGATCGGCGGTGGTGGGCTCGGGCGTCTTTGCCCGCCGTCCCCTGCCGCGCCCCCGGCCCCGGCCGCGGCCCCTGCCGCGGCCGCGGCCGCCCCCTCTGCCGCCACGCCCGCCGCGGCCTCTGCGGCCGCCGCCAGCATCGCCTGCCTCCTCCTGCTGCTCCTGCTGCTTCCTCTTGCCAGACCCGGGCGGCCTGCCGCGCCGCTTGGGTGCCGGGGCAGGGGATGCGTCACTGGCATCCCCGTCTCCCCCGCCTGCTGCTGCGCCGCCTGCTACCGCCAGCGCTGCCTGCTGCCCGGCCTGCCCGGCTGAAGCCTGCGCCTGCTGCTCTAGCGCCTGCTGCGCAGCCTGCCCGTCCGCACCTGCTGCAGCCTGCTGCTCTGGCGGCTGCGGCTGTGCGCCAATGGCCGCCCCTGCTGCCGTTGCCGGGGCATGCTGCTCGGCGCGGGAGCCGGCAACGGCACCATCTGCTTGCAGCGCCCCGGTGCCGGTGCTGGGCGGCAGCGCCTTCGCCTGCAGTGGCGACGGTGGCAGCGGCTGCTGCGGCGGCGCGCTGCCGACTTGCGGCGCCAGGGGGGGCATGTCGTGCGGGACCGACGCCTCCTGCTGCTGCTGCTCGCTGGCGCCCTGCTGCTGCTGGGCGGCCAGCAGCTGCTTCTCAAGCTCTGCTTTTTCAGCATGCTGGCTGGCCAGGAAAGCAAGCATCACCTGCTGCATGTGCGGGGGCAGGGCTGACAGGAGCTCGTCGGTGTCAATGCCGCTCAAGATCGCCGCCGCTGCGTTGCCGGCGGCCCGGCCAGCCAGCGGCGCAATGCAGCTCTGCACGTCCTCGATTGGCGGCGGCCTGTGGTGCCGCGGCGGCGGGCTGGCGCTGCGCTGCGGCATCTCGCTGGGCTGCGCCTCGCCGGCTGCAACGGCCTGCGCCTTGGCTGCCACCGCAGGCGTCACCTGGCCTGCCCGCAGCATCCACTTGAGAGCGACCCGCTGCTCGTTTGCCGCAGGGCGCTGCCGCTCCTGCGCAGGGCCTGCCGCCGCTGCCGCTGCTGCCCCGCCGCGCTCTCCAGTCTCGGCCGCGGGCCTGCTGGGCCTGCAGGGGCACAGAGCGTGTCATTAGTGGATAATTGCCGCGACAGAACAGGGCGAAGACACAGGAAGAGGAAGAGGTGGAAGACCATACATCAAGTGGCTGGAGCTTGGCCCGCGAGGCAACCGCGGGGAGGACGAAGCGATGCGAATGAGATGTCGGGAGTCAATGCCGAGACGCGTGCAGGCTAGCGCTAGGGCACCCCGTGGCCATGAGACCGCCCAGACGAGCAAACAGGCGACGACCAATGGCGTGAGAAGGGGCTGTCAATGTGAAGCCGAACGAGGGGCACCGGGGCATGAGCAGCGCAGGACATGAAGAAAGCGGCGGCACAAGCGGACGGGCGGGATGTGGCCGCAGCTTTGGACTCACCTTGCGGGGGGGCGGGAAGGGTGCTGCTGCGATGGACCTGCTGCATCATCAACCTGCGCTGCATTCCCCACAGACAACGGAGACTCAGCAGCAGGCTGCTCCAGCTGTGGCTCGCTGGCAGACGGTACCGCTGCCGCCGGGTGCACTTGCTGCTGATGCTGCTGCACCAGCGGCAGCTGCTGCCGTTGCTCCTCATGCGCTGCCGCCACCCGCCCCTTCTTAGCAGGCGCAGCTTCCTGCTGCTGCTCCTTCGCTGCACTGCGCGCGCGCTTGCGGGACGGGCGCACTGCCACCTCGGCGGCTGCCTCTGCCTCCGCCGCAAACTGGGATGGATCCTGTGTTGCATTGGCAGTGGTGGGAAGCTGCTGGTGCTGCCCACTGCTGGACGGCCCCACATCTGGTGCTCTTGCCTGCGCAGCGTGCTGCTGCTGCTGCTGCTCCACCTCTGCCTGGGCAGCAACTGCACCTGCTGCTGCCGCCGCCGCCGCTGCCTCAGCTGCCCTCTTGGCGAGCGTCTTTGGGCCAGGCCTCCTTCCCCGCCGCTTTGGCACCGGTGCCACCGCCACTGCCGGCTGCTGCGCTGGCGGCGGTGGTGCCGCCTGCTGCTGTGGCTGCTGCTGGGCTGAGGCTGACGGTGCGGGGTTTGATTCCTGCTCTGCCTGCTGCTCTGCCTGCTGAGCACGCTGCGCCAGTGCTGCTGCCTCCGGCTCTGCTGCGCCTGCTGCTGCTGCCGCCGGCACCTGAAGAGCGGGCTGCTCCTCGAAGACGGCGGGCTGCTTCTGTGCAGCATTGTCAGCGGGGCTGTGGGCAGCCTCCTCATCTTCATCTGTGCTCAACAGCTCCCCAACGCAGCGCAGCGCAGCAGAGGGACGGCCGCCGGTGCTGCTGTCGCCAGCGCTGCCGTGCCCGGCGCTCAAGCTGCAGTGAAGGGTGAGGTGCATGTGGCAAGCTGGTGGGCACAAGGAAAGGATGCACAGCACTATGGGCACTGCTGGGCTGACGGGCAAGCAGCTGGCCGCATGACATGGCAGGCCAGGCAGCTAGTGAGGCACAGGGCATGCAGCATGGTGCTGGAAAAGCACGCGCAGGGACCACTGTACCAGATCAGGCATACATCGTGCTCACCTTGGCTGGGGGGGCACGGATGCTTGCTCAGCTGCCGCCAACTGGGGGTCCACTGCGCCAGTCTGCTGCCCCCCGGTTGCCTGGGAGGGCTGCTGCTGCTGCTGCTGCTGCTGCTGCTGCCGGGAAGCCAGCGCGGCAGGCTGCTCTGCTGCAGCCTGTGGGCGAGCGCTGACCCCGCTGCAGCAGCAGTGCGGCCAGATGAGGCAGGGTGAGACAGCACGCAGCCCGACCATTAGCGCAATGTAGCTCCGCAATGCAACAGTCGCACCGACAACACATCCGAGCTCCGCAATGCAACAGTCGCACAGATGGCACATCCGAGCTCCGCAATGCAACAGTCGTGCAGACTGCACGTCCAATACACCATCAGGAGCGGCTGCAGCAGCCGTTTGCAAGCACCAGCACACACCTGCCCGCATGTTGTTCCGTGACGTGGCTGCCGGTGCCAGCTGCAGCAAGGGCCTGTGCTGCCACGCGGGCTGCATGCTGCCTGATCTGCTCACTGCTCTCCTCCTGGTCCAGTGCAGAGGCGGCAGCAGCGGTGGCTGCTTGGACCGCCTGAGGGCAGGGCTGGCATGCCTGACCTGCCGCCGCCTCCGCTTGCGACCGGACAGGAGCTGCTCCCGTCGGCTGCTCTGCACCGCACTCCTCGCGTGCAACCGAGCCTGCAGCAGGCCCCACAGACTGCGGCCAGGCTGGAGAGCTGCTGGGCCTGCTGGCTTGCTGCCGTGGCCGGCGGCCCGCCCAGGCGGGCAGCGGTGACTGCGAGCGACTGCGGGGCGGCTGAGAGCGACGGCTGCCAGACCTGTGAGGCTGGTGCCGCTCTCGGTCCGCCGCCTCGGCGGCAGAGCCGGGGACAGCAGAGGGCGCACCCGGCTGCCGCGGCTGCTGCTGCCGCGGCTGCTGGGGGTCAGACATTGCCTGCTCTGCCTGCACGTCCTGCTGCTGCACACTGCCAGATGGGTGCTGCCCCTGGCTGCGCTGCCCCGATGCTTGTGCAGCAGCCGCTGCTGCAGCGACCTGTGCTTGGGCTGCAACTGCAGCCGCTGCTGCTGCCGCCGCCGCTGCTGCTGCCGCCTGGGCTGCCCTCTTAGCCAGCGTCTTTGGGCCTGGAGGTCGGCCGCGCCTCTTTGGTGCCAACGCTGGCGCAGGCTGCTGCTGCTGCTGTTGCCGCCGACACCCTGCCTGCTCCTCCTCGCTGCTGTTGCCGCTGGACTGCGCGGCAAGCTGCCACTTGCGCCGCCGCCGCTCCTCAGGAAGCAGCGTGAACTCCTCATCATCATCCTCACCGCTGCCATCCAGTGTCACCTCCGACACGTCTTCCTCCCGGGCCTCCTCAGAGTCCTCCTCCGCCTCATTGTCGCCATCGCCATCCTCGCTGCCGCCCGCTCTGGGCTGCCGCCTGCGCCGCTTCCCGCGCAGCCGCAGGGGCAGGTGCTCCTCATACGCAAAGGTGGCATCGGGGCCAAAGAGGGCGGGATGCTGCCCCTTGGTGGCACGCTTGCTGCGCCGCACAGCCTGCCCTCGCCGGTCGCTGCTGCTCGAATGCTCATCACTGCTTCCCTCATCGCCGTCAGACGTGTCGCCTGAGGCAGCAGCCGTGGCAGGCTCCAGATGCTGCCTCTGCTGGATCTGCTGCCAGTCTGCACGCACCGCCTTCTGCGCCCACCGCGCCGCCACCGTGCTCGCTGTCAGCCGCCGGCTGGCTGCGGCTGCGCTCTCCGGAGAGCCTACCGCAGCTGCACCACGGTGCCGCTGTGCGCACGCACCGCTGCCTGCCTGCTTACGCTGCACAGCCGCTGCTGCTGCTGCAGCTGCTGCCCCTCTGTGCTGCTGCTGCTCCTCCTCCGCCTCATGCAGATCGTTGAGGGGCACAGGCCGTGGCTGGGCGTCCTGCTGCCGCCTGTGGGACGCGGGTGCGCTGGCCTGGGCCGGCTCCTGCTGCTGCTGCTGCGCTGGACCCTGCTGCTCGCCCTGCTGCACCTCCTCCGCATGCAGCAGCAGCTCGTCGCCGTGCTGCTGCAGGAAGGTGGGCAAGGACATGTTGCTGAGGCCCGCAAACAGCGAGTCGCTGCATGCTGGGCCGCCAGTGATCAGCGCCGACGACCAGCCCGGGCGCATCACTGCTGCGCTTGCTGGTGACAGCAGCTGGTGCGTCTGCATATGCTGCTGCTGCTGCTGCATTGGACCTGCCCTCACAATGTGCTGCAGCAAGGAGGCGGCTGGTAGCGCAGCCATGTCCTGTGCCTGGTACAGCAGCTGTGCGTTGTGTGCCCGCTGAAGCAGCTGTGCCTGCTGCGCTGCTGCTATCATTGCGGCGTCCCGCTGCTGCTGCACCTGCTGCTGTGCAGCCATGATTGCGGCGTCCTGCTGCTCCTGCTGCGCTTGTTGCGCTGCGGCCATCACAGCAGCGTCCTGCTGCTGCGCCTGCTGCTGCTGCTGCGCTGCGGCCATCATTGCGGCATCCCGCTGCTGCTGCGCCTGCTGCTCCGCGGCCATCACAGCAGCGTCCTGCTGCTGCGCCTGCCGCTGCTGCGCTGCGGCCATCATTGCGGCATCCCGCTGCTGCTGCGCCTGCTGCTCCGCGGCCATCATTGCGGCATCCCGCTGCTGCTGCGCCTGCTGCTCCGCGGCCATCATTGCGGCGTCCTGCTGCTGCTGCGCCTGCTGCGCTGCGGCCGTCACAGCAGCGTCCGGCTGCGCCTGTCGCGCTGCGGCTGCCTTTGCGTCGTCCTGCTGCTGCCGCTGCTGCGCTGCGGCCACTACCGCACCGCCTGGCTGCTGCTGCTGCGCTGCTGTCATCCTTGCGGCATTGTGCTGCTGCTGTTGATGTTGCTGCTGCTGCTGCTGCCGCCGCAGTTGCTCCTCTTCCGCTGAGACAGCTTGCAATGCCTGCTGCACTGCCTGCACTTGCAGGATTGATGACGTTGCATGCTGCCGCTGCTCAGCATCGACCGCTTGCAGGCTACTCTGCACCTGGCACTGCTGCGCCGACGGTGGGGCAAGTCCTGCGCTGCGGCCGGCGGCACCGCTGTCTGTGTGGCCCCGGCCCTGGCTGCCTGTGCGCGCCCCACTGTTGATACCGGCAGCGCCGCCGCTCCGAGCGCCGGTGCTACCAGCTCCGGCTGACTGCGGCAGCTGGCCCAGCTGCTGCTGCACCTGCGCCTGAAGCGGACGCTCCTGGTGCTGCTGGTGCTGCTGTTGCTGAGCGGGGGCTTGCTCAGGGTGAGGGCCAGAACGCGGCGACGGCTCTCCCCCGTCGCCTTGCTCCTGCTGTCGCACTTGCTTCCGCAGCACCGGCTCTGCCACCGACACCTCTGTGCCGGCAGGTGCCTGGCACTGCATTGGCAGCATGCCCATCAGCTGTGCCGGGTGCAGGAACGTCATGCCTGCTGCCATTCCCGGGTGCAGCATGTGATGCATCCCCGCCGTGGCATGCTGCCAAGGCTGCGGGCAAGGGTGCATCTGGCTCTGAGGTCCGCCCATTCGAGCCTGCTGCTGCTGCTGCTGGAGCTGCTGCTGCTGCTGCTGCTGCTGCTGCTGCCCCGCCAGTGCTGCCGGCATCGCAGGACTGGCTGCCGCTCCGGCCCCGTACCGCGGTGGCTGCAGTGGCTGGTAGCTCCCAGCTGCCGGCCGAGCCTGATACTGCATTGGGTTCTGCAGCTTGGCAGCAGCAGCAGCAGCAGTGTCGGCGGCAGCCTGCGCTGCGGGCAGCATCGCCGGACCTGGCGTCACAGCTTGCGCTGCAGGCAGCATGGTGGGCCGTGGCGTCACGGCTTGCGCTGCGGGAAGCATCGCCGGCAGCGGCGCCACGGCTTGCGCTGCGGGCAGCATCGCCCGTGCGTGCTGGGGGCGGCTGCACCGAGCAAAGAAGGGACGTGTTCAGAACGTTAGCGTTGTGCAGCCAAGTTCAGTCGACAATCTCAGTCACTGTCTGCGGAACACTGATTGCCCATGTGTGATCCAGCCAGCCAGCCAGCCAGCCAGCCAGCAAGCAAGCAAGCAAGCCGCGGCGGGCAGGCAGCAGCAGCAGCAGCAGCGGCCAGTAAGGGCATTGAGCACAACTGCGACGGTGCCTCACGTGGGAAAGACCATGAGCGCTGCAGGGTAGCCGGCCGGGGGGCGCTGCCCGCCCATGCCGGGCACGCCAGCAGGAAAGAGGCCTGCGCCAGCGTTCTGTGCCACAGCTGGCGCCAGCTCAACGTAGCTGCCAGTCCTGCAGGCAGTGTGGCAGACATGTGTACACCGGGCACTTGGGCATGCTGTGCACAGGCAGGATGGCGCAGGCAGCACAAGCCGTTGGCCCACACACTTGTCCTGCTTGATGCCACCACAGCGTGCCGCACGTGCACTAACGACGTCTGGAACAAAGTTATGATTGGGCCAAAGAGCAGGGCAAGCATGGTGCTCACCTGATCATGTGGCCTGCCCCCAGCCCTGCTGTGCCTGCAGCCGCCATGCTGCCACGCTGCAACACTGCAGCTGCAGCGGGGTGCTGTAGCAGGCCGGCCTTCTGGCCCGCCAGGGGCGACGCCGCCGGCCCCTGTCCGGGCTGCTGCGGCTGCACCCCCGCCGGCGAGCCGTGCAGCAGCAGGCAGCTGCCATCAGTGCCGCTGCTGCTGCCGCGCACCTGCGCCTGCGTGGCCCGCTGCTGCTGCTGGTGCTGCTGCTGGTGTGGCTGCTGCTGGATCATACCCCCGGGCTCCTCTCCCTGGCCCCCCTCATCCCCATCCTCCTGCTGCAGCTCGCTAACGGTGGAGGGCCCGCCCTGCCACTCCCGCCAAAGCAAGGCGACCGCACCGTTGCTCACGGTGGGTGCTGCAAGGCCGGCGGGAGACAGCATGGGCAGCGCCCGCTCCGGCTGTCCGCCTTGCACGGCAGATGCCACCGCCTGCTGCCAGCTGCCACCTCCTGGCGCAATCGCTGCGCTAGGGGCCGGCCGTGGCGGCACGCCGGAGCGCAGCGCCTGGGCAGCGTGCGGAGGGCGGCTGACCTCCCGGCAGGTGCCGCCCGTTGTGGCGCCGCTGGGGTGGCATGCTACTGCCACTGGCAGCGGCGTCCGCTGCGGCGGCGGCGGCGGCAGCGGCTGTTGCCGCTGCTGTAGCAGGGGCTGCAGCTGGTGGTGCCCGCCCAGTGACTCTGTGCGTTCGCTGCTCTGGCTGCGGCTGCTGGTGCTGCGCCCGGCGCTACCCTCCTCGACATCCTGCAGAGCATCCAGAGCATGGGCAAAACGCTTGTGCGGCGAGGGCTGGGAAGTGGTGGGCGCTGGGTGCTGGCGTGAGAGTCCCAAGCTGCTCCGGGAAGGCTGTGCCATGCCCCTGATATTGGCCTCAAACATCCCTGACGGAACCCACCAGGAGGCGCCCGCCAGCGCGCTGCTCCGTGCCGCCGCCAGCTGCCACCTCGCCAGGCGGCAGCAGTTGCCTAGCGGCGGCAGCGGCGGGCAGCCCGGGATGGGCCTCAGGATGCCGTGCTCCCGCTGGGAGCGGGCTCATGATGTTGTCGCCTGCGAGGGTGCCTGGCGCACAAGGGGGAAGGGGCAGTGCTGCTCAAAAAGGCTTGCTGCCAACTATCACAGTGCAGTCCAGCTACGGAGACCGCTGCCAGGCTGTGAACACGGGGATGAATGGAGTGTTGGAGACACGCCAGACCTGCACAGGACGCCCCGCCGTTGAGTGAGCTGCGCAGGGCAGCTCCCCAACTTGTCGCGGGCAGCTCCGTAAGTGGCCACTGTCGCACCTGCGCGCCTTGCCAGCTTCTACCCATTTCTCTTGCGCCCTCTGGGCGCGCCCTGATAGCTCCTCTCGCAACCCTCGTGTCCTCAGCTGCTTGCCGCGGTGCGCCAGCCTGGTCAGGCTTGCAATCCGCGCTGTTGTTTGCTTCCTTGATACTTGCAATGGGGCGCGGCAGCGGGAAACAGGGATTTCACGGGAGGCAGTGCCAGCAGGGCGGCGCCCACGAGGGTTTCCCACCAGCGGGGGTGAGATGCTGACGGGCTGGGTGGGCGTTAATGTAGACCAAACAAGCAATGCTCTGCTGCAATCATACAACCTGCAGTAGCACCGACACGTGTGCTGGTCGAGTTGAGGCACCGGTTGTCGACGACAACGCTGACGGAAACGCGGGGGGTGTCGGCAGTCCAGTGGCGTGCGACGGTGCCTGTGCACCCCCCCCCCAGCTCTCAGACTCGCAAGACTGCCCCTGCCCCTCCGTCGGAGTTGTGCAACAAGCACTTCCTTTGACGCCCATGCAGCTTGAGCTAGCTGCCGTGTTCCCCTGTTGGCGCCCCGACCTTCCTGCACGTGGCCCCGCATCGTCAGTGCCTCAACCAGCCAACATGTGTGTAATGCTCAGACTTATAATCATACTCATGGGCAGAGGGACAGCATGGGTGGGTGCCTCCCGGTCCTGGACCCCCTTTGCTAGGCTGTCCCGTCGTGCCGCCACCGCATCCAGCGCGCTGGGCAGCGCTGGGCAGCGCTGGGCAGCAGCTGCCTCCGACAGCACCGCTGGAGCGCCCGCACGCTCAGCTGCTGCGCCATTTGCTCTGCATTTGCGCTGCGGCTCTTGCCTTGCGATCGCGAGCGCGAAGTTCCTATTGTGGGCTCTCAGGCTTCTGCAGGAACCTCGCCAGCGGTGGTAGCAGTGGCTTAGTGGTCCACAGGGATGGAGGTGGACGATCGCGAGCTGGCCCGCTTTGTGGAGGCGACTCATTGCGGTGTAGAGCAGGCGCAGTTCTTTCTGGAGGCGTGCGGGGGCGACTACCAGCGAGCCCTAAACATGTATTACGGTGAGCCAGCGCCGTGGGAGGGGCGCAAGCCTGGGCGGGTGGGTGACGGCGGCAGCACCGGCAGCACCGGCCCACAGCGTATTGGGCGCCCAAGCCAAGCTGCTCGCTGAAGGCGCATGCGCCGTTCACGAGGCTTGTTCTAGCCTGTGATACACATAAATCTTGCCCCGCCCGCCCGCACCCTCCCCCCGCAGAGCAAACCGGCGGCGCGCCACGTTGGACGCACCCGCCAGATGTACCCTCCCGCCCACGTGCGCCCGGCGGCGGCGCTGCCCCAGGCGGGGCAGTCGGTGCCTACACCCCCGCGGGCGGCGCGCTGCCACCCCCGCTGCAGCTGTTGAACGCGGTGCTGGGCGCCCCTTTTGCTGTGCTGGGCGGCAGCGTGCGGCTCGTGGCACGCACCCTGGGTTGGGGCGCCGCTGTGGCAGGTGCTGTCGCCCGCCGCGTGCTGCCTGGGCGGCTGTATGGCGCGCTGGCGGGGGCAGGGCGCGCTTTGGCGGCAGCTGGAGAGGAGGTGCCACCCGCTGTGGCAGCGACAGAGTTTGTGCGTCAGTTTGCAGGTGGGTTGCTTGGCCCACAAGGTTGGTTGGTGGACGGGCTGGGTGGGTGCGGCCCCTGGGCAGCAGGCCAGCATGCCTGGCCTGCTGGGTGCAAGTGCTTGCAGGGACCCAGCCTCAAGTATGTGCGTGCGCCCACCCTGCACCA
This sequence comes from Micractinium sp. NFX-FRZ, assembly GCA_029339195.1. NCBI lineage: Eukaryota > Viridiplantae > Chlorophyta > Trebouxiophyceae > Chlorellales > Chlorellaceae > Micractinium > Micractinium sp. NFX-FRZ. The sequence continues at coordinate 10,512 of JAPTJF010000676.1, forward strand.
TCGCCTTCTGATGCACCCAGCATCGCAACTGTGCATCCGGCCGGCACCCGGCGCCTCTGAACTGGCTGCGCCCCACCCTCACTTGTTCGCCCCACCCTGTTGGTGCCCCTGCCGCAGAGCGATACGGCGATCGCCGGCCGCGCTGGCAGGAGTGCGCGTGGTCGGAGGCGGCAAGCCGTGCACACAGCGAGGCCAAGTTCCTATGTGTCTACCTTCACTCTCCCGAGCACGAGGTGGGGAGGCAGGGGCGGCGGGGGGCACATGCGCACGAGTGGTTGTGCCTGCTTGTCTCCCAGCTTCATTGGCAGCCGCCTGGGGCAAGCCGAACCTTCAGTCCTGCATCCCGAGGCCTAAGCACCATGCTCCCGCACCGGCTGCAGCTGCACCACCTGGTGCCAGCTGTCCCTTGCTGACGAGGCGCTCTGTTGTGTGGCGCTGCCACCAGCGTCCCCGCATGCAGGACAGTGACGCCTACTGTGCAGAACGAGAGGTGCTGTGCTCTCTTCCGTCCCAACCGTGTTGTGTGCCCACGGCACCTTGACCTGCACCAATGTACTGCCTGCACCCCTGCCTGTACTGCTGCACTGCCTGCAGGATGCCGACGCGTACTGCCGCAGCACGCTGTGCCACCCGGATTTTGTGGCGTACGCCAACCAGACCTTCATCTGCTGGGGGGGAGACATCCGGCGCAGCGACGCCTTCAGGCGCGTCACCACCCTCCGCCTGTGGCTGCTGCCTGGCCCTGCTGCTGCTGTGCCCTGTCCAGGACGGCTACGGCCCGGCTGATTGCATGTGCTGGTGGGGCCCATGGCGGGCGGGGCAGCCGCGGGGCAGTCACGCTTGCTGGGCTGCAGCCAGCCAGTTGAGTTAGGGCCCCCATCTGAGGTTGCTGACCTGGCGGTGCATGCCAGCTGGAGGCAGCAAGTCCCCAACCTGAGCGGCACCCCCTGCCTTGCTCCCCGTTGCAGGCTGGCCTCCTCCCTCAACGTGGCACGCTACCCCTACACAGCGCTGCTGGCCTTCTCCGGACCCCGGTGAGCTCAGGGCGCCACGTCAGCGCATTGGACGCCAGCGCACATGGTGATGTGGTGCCCACTGCGCCGCCATGCAGGCACCGCTGCCCATGGCGTGTCGTGCTGGCTGCTTGCCTGTGGTTCGTGGCCATGCACTCGAGAGCCAGAGTGCCTTCACCACCTCGTGCATGCATCCCCCGCCTGCCGCTGCTGCCTGGCCTCCGCCCCTCGCCCCCTCCCCCCCCGCCCTGCCCGTCCTCACTATCTGCAGCCATCAGCACACAGGTGGGAGGAGGTGTCGGCTGCATGCTGCCTGCTGACCTCGCTCTGTCTCCCCTCCTCCCTGCTCCCTTTGGTGCCTGTTGCAGCACACGCCTCATCACGTGTGTGGAGGGGCGCATGGGGCCGGAGCAGCTGCGGGAGGTGCTGGCCACTGGAGTGAACGACCACGGGGCGCTGCTGTGGCAGGAGCAGCTGGAGCGGCAGCAGCGGGTGAGTGAGGCTGCGGGGGATGTGGGGGCCACTGATTGAGCGCTGCATGAGTAGCCGGGGCCCTTACCTTTCATCATCATCATCATCCGTGTCCTTGTCAACCCAACTTGTCAGCCAAATTGTCTCCCATCTCTCCCCAGCGCTCACGCCACCAAGGGACGGCAGCACTCTACTGTCGTCATCAACACTGTCATCATCACTTGTGGCCTTGTCACCCAACCAGACCGTGCACCAAACTGCTGCCTGCAGGAGACGGACCGGCGGCTGCGTGAGGAGCAGGGGTCTGTAATCTTCCCGCCTCTTTTGGGCACCCAAAATCCAAACTGCCATCTTGTCACCCATAATTTAACTTGCCATCTTGCAGGAGACGGACCGGAGGCTGCGTGAGGAGCAGGATGCAGAATATGAGCGGTCTCTGGAGGCCGACCGGCAGCGCGAGCAGCAGCGCGAGGCGGCGGCACGTGAGGCGGCGGAGGCGGAGCGCGCGGCGCGCGAGGCGGAGGAGAAACTGAGGTGGGCGTGTGTGCAACAGGCAGGGTGCGGCTGTTTTGGGTGGGCCGTGCAACAGGCAGGGTGCGGCTGTTTTGGGTGGGCCGTGCAACAGG
>JAPTJF010000677.1:0-21582 GCA_029339195.1 Micractinium sp. NFX-FRZ
GCTCTCCTGCGGCAGGTCGACCCCGGCCCCCCCCCCACTCCATCTGCTGTTGTGGCAACCCACATACGGTGTTGAACGGCTCCCGCCCCCGCTACGCCACATGCAAGCCCTGCCCTTCAATGGTTCAATCATGCGTGATTGATTCATTGAGCAGCACATGTTTGTGATGACAAAACGTGCAACCCGCGAGTCAGTCAGTCGGACAGTATGTTAGCGCCCTCCAAGCAACATCCCTTCAGCAGCACAACTTGTAGCCACTGGCCAGCAGGAAGGGCAAGGTTGGCACGGCAGTAAGGAGGCGGACCCCGTGCTGCTGATAGCACCTCGAGAGCTCTTTGCGGCTTGTTGAAATCCGAGTTGGCCACCCAAACTGCGCCCTCTGACCCGTACTGTGCACATCCTGTTTGCTGGCTTTCTTTCCTTATCGGTACCATGTCTACACTACACTAAGACAATATTAGTACGGACTTGGTGATTCAGACATGGGCAAACAACAATGCATGCTCCGCAGTGAGGCTGTTGCACACATACACATACACACGTGCTGCTCGAGCTTGAGCTCCCAACACTGCGCGAAAACTTGGCGCCCACGGGGTTAACATCCGTGAGCTCAATCGCCCGTTGGGAGCCGATTTCCAGGTCAGGCGGGCAGCGCAAACTCGGGCAGCGGCTCCTTCTGGAACTGGTTCCTCAGCTGGCCGCAGGCGGCTGCCGCCTCCAGGCCGCGCGTGTTGCGCAGGCTCACGGGGATGCCTGCTGCCTCCAGGGCGGATACAAACTGCTGCACCGAGCGGCGGGAGGGGCGCTGGAACTCTGCAGGGGCAAAGGGCGGAGCGGGGCAAGAGGGGGGGGGGGTGCAGGAAGGTTCATGGACAGCACCAAACACACAACAGCCGCCCCCCGGTTTCCGGGGGGCCATGCTGTCTCCGGCGCACATTTCACATCAGTTGGAAGTTGAGTTTCGGATGGAACGTGGCAGCAGGAAGCGTGGAGCGGCGGGGCACAGTGCAGCGCGCTGGCATAGGGGCCGGTGCCGCTGCAGAGTGGAGTGTAAAAGGTGTTTGAATGGTTGAAATGAGAGGAGACACCCACGCAACACACCCGAGTCGTCCACAGGGTTCCACGGGATGACGTTCACATGGCTGCGCAGGTCGTGGCGGCGCAGCAGGGCCGCCAGCTCGCGAGCGTGCGCCACGTCATCATTCACCCCCGCCAGAAGGGTGTACTCGAAAGTGACGCGCCGCCCGCTGAGCCTGCAGGAACACAGTGCGCGCCAAACACAAGGATAGCTGGTAAATTGGCAGGATGATACATGTGATGCCACATCCTGTTCACCTATGCAAGCCAAATGCCCTCGCAAGTCAGCCAGCCTGGCGATTGCGCGCATTCTTGCGGATTCAACAGCAGAACGAATGCCCACAGGGGCGCTCTCAGCCTGCTCTCAGCCTGCCACGCTTTTCCCGCTGCCATGAGGGCTGGCAGCCTGGCTGGCACAAGGGCTGCAGATGCCAGGCAAGCAGGGCGCCCACACCCGACCTGGAATCCACGTGTTTCCTTTCCCTTCCCGACCAATTATTACACCACACCTGAAGTACTCCTGGCAGTCTGCCATGAGGGCGGAGAGGGGGTAGGCGCGTGCGCTGGGCACGATCGTCTCACGCAGCGCCTGCAGCAGGGGGTGATGCATGACGGGGAGGGAGGAAAGGGGCACGTCGATTGGGAGGCGGAGGCGGAGGCGGGGCATGTAGGTGGCGGGGACATGGCAAGGGGTGCGGGAAGGGGGAGGGGAGCGCACGGGCACAGCCTCTTCAGGAAGCGCGTGCCGGTGGTACGGGCAAGTGGAGTGGAGTCGTGCCAAGCGCTGCCCACTTCCTCTCGCACCCCTTTTAAAAGGCAGGCAGGCGGGCGGGCTCCCATCCACCGCCCTGACTGAATGCTGGGTGTTTCAACACCGGCAGGGTGGGCCATCCGCCACGCCCTCGCGCCCCACTTTAACACGGCATGCTCGCTGCTGCCGCTGCTTCTGCTGCTTTGGGTTGCGTTTTGAGGACTGCTGCAGCGGGCCGCCCTGCTGCTGCTTCGTGCCGCCGTCGTGCCCGTCAGCGCCCCGGCGCACAGCCGCTGCTCTGCCATCCACTCAAGTTCCCCCCCCAGCGCAGAGCGTAGTTGACCCTTTCCCCCCCAGCTCTCCACCCATCCACCCATGTGCAGGCCCCCTTGGGGGTCGCACACCACGCACCTGGTTGGGGGCGTGTATTGACACCGCCAGGGTGGACTGCAGCTGCAGGCGGCCCATGCGGCGGATGGCGTTGGGCACGCCGACCGTGGAAATGGTGAGGTGGCGCGCGCCTGCAATGAAGACAGCAGATTTACAAAGAGGCATAGAGTGGATTGATCTGTCTGACCAGTTGTTGGGATGATGAGGTGGCGCGCTACAACTTGCAGTGTGCAATGGCTGTGTGCAGTGGTGCCCAAAGACTGTGGTGGCAGGCTGCCCACACGCCCACAGAACGCGCCACGCCCGTACACATTCCTCCTCCTGCTGCTGTCGTGCCCCTGCCCCTCCCATGTCCCCCCAAAAGGAGATCCCCTCAATGCACCCTTGTGCCACCCACCAATGCCAATCTCCTTGTTGAGTATGTCGTGCGCGCGCATGACCGAGGGCAGGTTGAGCAGTGGCTCCCCCATGCCCATGAACACCACGTTGCTCACACGCTGCACATGGGGACAGAGGGCGAACGGACGACTCAGACTCTTTGAAGAATGGGTAGGTGATGATTGCTTTGCTGGGGTGGGGTCCTGGTATGGGGTGCTGCTCCTGCACTCAAAACACAAACTTCAAGGCGGCGGGTTCCCCGCGAGCGCCACACAAAGAGGGGGCAAATGGCACGAGTAGCACACAGGCAGGGCCCCACACACAGGGGGTACAGCTGATGTCAACTGGCCACAGGGAGTATAAGGCTGGCAGGCCATGCGCTCACCTGCCCAAACTCCTCCTGCACCGTCAGCACTTGGTCCACGATTTCGTGGGGCAGCAGGTTGCGCGCAAAGCCGCCCTTGCCGGTGGCGCAGAAGGTGCAGCGCATGGGGCAGCCGACCTGCCGGGCACATGGGGGGTGGGGTGGCGGGGGAAGGTAAGGTGGTGTGGGGCACAAGGTGCAGCACAGGGGCTGCCCAGCCTGGAGGGGGGTGCAGAGGCGGGCGGGCAGGCGGTAGGCAGGCGGGCCGGCAAGGGCAGCTGAGAGGAGGGGCGAGGTCCGGGCGCTAATCGAGGGGGCACCGTGGGCAGTGCGGGCATGAGGTTGAGCGTCCAGGGTCGGGCACAGGGGCAGGAAATCAGCAAAGCCGTGTGTTGGGGAAGCAATGCCTACTAGAAGCTGTCATGACTAGAAGAGTGGGAGCAGACGGGCCGGCAAGCTAGCAGGCCAGGCCTAGCCGTTGTTGCTTCAAAAGCGGGCAGAAGTTCAGCAGCCAAACGTTGACGCCAGACACCGCATCGGCGCAACACACAAGGGGATGGAGCAGCTAACGCAGCCAAGTGCAGGGTTGGGCAGCAAGGGAGGGGCCGCACCTGTGAGCTGACGCAGACGGTGAGGCGCTTGCGGTCGGCGTCGTCCGCTGGGATGCCCACCTGTGGGGAGGGACAATCGATCAATACTAGGTCACGACACCCGTCATAAAAAGTGCAGGCAGGGGAGGGGGGGGTCATGGCACCCGCTGCAGCGGGTGCCACCTGTGGGGGAGATAACAATTAACACGTCACACATGCATCAATCGCTAACAAGTTGAGAGCAGGGTGTGCACGGCCTCCGAGGGGTTGCCCACCCATGGGGAGCAAGGAGGCAAGAGAAGGTCAGCGGCAGCAGCGGGGTGTTTGATGGGCATGTGCAGGGCAGCAAGCCCGGCATGCAAGCCTCTGGCCATCCTGCTTCTTCACATGCGGGGGCGCACGCCCATGCCCCGTCCCGCTTGCCTCCCTCCCAAGTCACTCATCTGCCGGCATCAACACCACCGCATTCACCTCACGGCCACTTGCTACCACAGGCACCCACCCCGCTGCCAGCCCTCCAAGCCACCCTCCCGCTGGCACCAGCAGCACCCCCCACACACAACCACCTCCTCCTACCCACCACGACCCACGCTGCCAGCAGCAGCAAGTCGCTCACCGTCTCCACCACCCTCCCGTCGGCGAGCTGCAGCAGGAATTTGCGGGTGCCGTCGGCTGCCGACACGCTGTGGTGCAGCACAGACCGCCCCGTGCGGACGCCCTGCACGCGGGGGCAGGCGGGCGGGCAGGCGGGTGGGCAGAGAAATAGGCAGGATCAACAACAAAGGCGCAGCACAGAGCAGAGCAAGCCGGCATTTGCGATCAGCATCAATTATCGCTGCACCAAGCCAGGCAGCCTTGCCCGCCCCCTTCAATCCCCTTCAGCAAGCGCGGGTATGCGCTCAAAACACCAGCGCTGGCGCTGCTGCTCCCCTGTGCTGTGCCGTGCTGCGCTGTGCTGCGCTGTGCTGCGCTGTCCTGCGCACCTTCTCTGCCAGCTGTGTGCGCAGGTCCTTGGAAAGCGTGGTGATGTCGTGCACGCTGCGCGCGCCCTGCGCCAGGCGGGCAGGGAGCGCAATAGCACCAGTCAGCTTATGCAACAGCTAGGTATAGCCGTCTGTGGGGAAGGCAGCAGGCAGCCTTGCTTGCTGAGCCGCGAGGCAGTTTGAGCAGAGAATGGCAGGGCAGGAGAGAGGAGCATGAAGAGGGCAGCTGCGCCAACAACGGCCCAGCAAGCATGCGCCGCCAAGCTGGCAGGCTCACCGCCCCGCCCCGCTGCGGTCACTTGAGTGAGCTTACACAGGCTGCCATGCTTGGCAGGCAGGCAGGCAGGCGGGCGGGCGGGCAGGCGAACAGGCAGGCAGGCGGGCGGGCGGGCAGGCGGGCAGGCGGCCAGCACCCACCTGCATCACTCCGTCCCGCAGCTGCTTTGCACGGTATGCGGGCTGCTCCAGCGAGGCCATCAGGGCAGCCAGCTCCTCTTGAGTGCGCCCCAGGATCACCTCGCTGCCTGCAACAGACAACAGGAAGCGGTGAGGTGAGGAAGGCGCCAAGGCAGCCAGGTCCTGAACAGAAGCCCAAGGGTCACCTCGTCGCCTGCAGCAGCGAGGGGCCCAAGCCAGCAAGGCGGCCCAGCCCCTCGCCTGCACCAGCGGGCCATGCAGGTGCCTGAGCCGGCAAGGCGGCCCAGCGGCCGGTGCCGACGACGGGTTGGTAGCAGGAAGAGACATGGCATGCTCTGTGAGAACCTATCCTGCTTGCTATCCCCGCTGCTCCTCCCCCCTGCCCTACCTCTGCGTCCCCCCTGCCCTACGTGCGCACCTGTCCAACCTTCCTTGCCTTTCCCACCCGCCCGGCCGTTCGACCTGCCCCTTCACTTCTCAAAGCAGGCTGCCTTCCCAGCTGCGCCCGCTACGACCACCAGTAAGAACCAGAACTGCCGCCCTCCCCCCAGGCTATTCCCCGCTTACCGGCGACAGACTTGGCATACTGCCTCTCCAGCTTCTCCGCATCTTCCAGCGCCTCCTGCACCGCCAGCTCATCGTTCTGGTCCCAGCCGCCGTCAGTTACGCCCGCCCGCCGCGGGGGCATCGTGGGTGCTGGTGCCTCGGCCGGGGCGCCGCCTGCGCTTGCCGGCTCTGGGGAAGAGCCGCCAAACGCTGCCACCTCAGCCGCCACTGCGGCGGTCAGCGCCGCTCTGGCAGGCGCAAGCGTTGCAGTGCCGCTGCTGCTGCTGCCGTTGCTGCTGAACTTGCTGCCGCCGCCGCCGCTGCCGTTGCTGCTGCTGAATTTGCCGCTGCCGCCGCCGCTGCCGCCGCCACGCCTCTGCTGGCCGGGCGCCGGCGCCGCAGGGCGCCGCTGTCGTTGCTGCTGCTGCTGCTGTTGCTGCGGCTGGCGGGGTGCACGGCTGTATGAGCCCCAGCCGCCCTTGCCATCGCCGCTGCTGCTCCCAGGCTCATCGCCTGGGCTGGGGGCAGTGCGAGGGCCCCTGGCCTGCTGCTGCCGCGAGGGTGCTCTGTTGCCGCCTCCGCCGCCGACGCCGCCGCCGCGGTAGGTCCTGCTGCCGCCGCCAGTCGCTGCTGCTACCAGCGCTGCACGCCGGACGCTGCGGGGTCCCACTAAGGCGGCGTGCCGTGCCACAGCCTCCGAGAGGAGCAGCACTCGGCTTTGCATGTCGGAAACCTGCGCGCCCGCACTCTTAGAGCCACTGTTGTGGTTGGAGTAGTTACTCTATGTAACGAAAGAGACACAAGCACATGCATGCGCCGTTTTGTGGCCACAGAAAAAGTAGCATGCTGACGTGCACCCAGCGTGCGGATTTTGCCGCTCAGCGATCCCACGACCCTCCCTCTTCTTTCGGTCCGGCACCACACGCATTCTTGATCAGTGGGCTCCAAGTTGGCGCGACCTGCTCCTGCTCCCGCCACAGCTCCGTGCACCAGCCAGGCCCGTGCACCAGCAGCAAAGCTCCTGTTTGCGTAGAGCAGCGTTGCCGGCAGGCCCTGTCCTAGCTTCAGCTCGGCTGCGACACTGCCAGCAGGCGGGAGGACAGCGCCGGGCCGGCCTCCTGCCTCCTTTCCACACCGCAGCCGTGCCACCATGCGCTTGGTGACGCCGCAGCGGGCGGCGGAAGCCAGCCACTGCAGCAGCGGCAGCAGCTGCTGTGGGCCGCCGCCGGCGCCCTCCCGCAGGCCTGCTCACCAGCAGCAGCAGCAGCGCTTGCAGCAACGGCCGTACCTTGCGCCGACAATACTCCGCAGCAGCAGCAGCAGCAGCAGCAGTTGCGGTGGGCATGCGCGGCGGTTGCGGCTGCAGTGCAGCGCGTCGTCGCCGCTCAGGCAGGCGCAGGCTGAAGCCGACGCGCAGCTGGGCGGCAATGCAGCCGCAGCAGCCACGCAGCAGCAGCAGCCTGTGGCCGGCAGCAGCGCGCCACCAGCACAGGCAGATGTGCTGATTGAATTCAAGAACGTGTGGAAGGCGTTTGGCAGGTGAGCAGGTGGCCCGGGAAGCGAGAGGGCAGGGTCTGGACCGTCTTGTTCATAACGTTCTGCAGGCTGCGGTGGGCTAGCTCCAGTGCCGTGCACCCATCCGCCCCCTGCATTGCTTGGCTGGTTTTTATCACTCAATATCGCAGCACCCACCTCATTGCCGCCCCACCTGCCTTCTATGCCCCACCTGCCTTCTATGCCCCACCTCCTTACTTGCTCATACCTCCGCCCCGCCCCGCCCCGCCCTGCCCGCCTGCCCGCCCGCCCTGCAGCAAGCAGATCCTGCGGGGGGCCACGTTCAAGATCCGACGAGGCGAGGCCGTGGGCATCATCGGCAGCAGCGGCACCGGCAAGTCGACCACGCTGCGCCTGGCGGCAGGGCTGCTGGAGCCAGACAGGGTGCGGGGCGTGCTGGCTGCCGGGGGAGGCCTGCTGGAGACTGCTGGCTGCCCTGGGGGCGGTGCTGGTGGGGGTCCGCAGAGGGCGCCGGGGTGGGCCAGCGGTTGGGTGTGAGGCAGCAGCGGCAGCCAGCAATGCATAGGAGTCCAGGGGGCGCATCTGTGCCCACCCGGCTGTGCTTGAAAACAAGAGGGACCGGGCAGGCTGCGCTGCCCACCCACCGTCCCCCTCCTTGCCCACACCCTGCTGCTCACCACCACCGCCAACCCTGCCTGCTGCGCTGTGCTGGTGCTGTGCCGTGCTGTGCCTGCAGGGCGAGGTGCTGATCAAGGGCGAGCCGCGGCACGGTCTTATCAGTGATGACGACACGTCGGACAAGCTCAAAGTGGGGCTGGTCTTCCAGGTGAGGGTGCTGGCAGGGGGAGGTGCTGGGCCAGGGGGTGGGTGCAAGGGGACAAGTGTGTGTGAGGAGGTGGCAAGTGCATGTGCCGGTGAGGCAGGGTTTGCCCACCATGCAATCTGTGCACTCGCCCCGTCCACAGTCCCGCCCACCCACCCGCTCTGTCTCTTTTTCCTCGCTTTCCTGCCCCGCCTGCACAACGGCGCATGCAATTTCACTCGCGTTCTGTCTGCCCACCCGACTTTCTCTCTCTGCACACACCATGCAGAGTGGCGCGCTGTTTGACTCGCTGACTGTGGGCGAGAACGTGGGCTTCCTGCTGCACGAGCACACAAAGCTGCCGGCTCCAAAGATTCAGGTAGGGACGGACAGGCTGGTGAGCTTTGTGTGCACGCATATTGTGAGGGGAAGTGGTGTGCATTTACGGTATGGGCATACAAAGCTTGCTGCTGCCTTGATTAGAACTGAGGGCTGGGTTTACGTACATCGGAGGGGCGGGGGGAGAGGAGGGGCCAGCGCTCCCGCAGCTGTCTCCTCATGTCTCGTCTGCCCACGTCAAATAAGCACAGCGCTCAACGCTGGGCAAGGTGGGGCTGACCCTGAACACACCGCGCCCAACACTGACATTGTTCCCCTTCTGTTCAACTGATTCCTGTTGGCAGGAGCTGGTGTCTGAGTCGCTGGGCAAGGTGGGGCTGAGCGGCGTGGAGGCGCTCTACCCCTCGGAGCTCAGCGGCGGCATGAAGAAGCGCGTGGCGCTGGCGCGCGCCATTGTGCGGGATGAGAAGCACGACTTTGTGGAGCAGGTACGGGAGGGGGGTGGGGACTCTGCTTGGGTGGGAAATTGCTTGGGTGGGGCGAGGAGCACGATTTTGTGGACCAGGTGTGCGGGTGGGGGATGCTTGTGTGTGTGTATGTGTGCGGTGTGAAGCGTGGCAGCGTGAGCGGGCCGGACTGTGGGGGGTACTGTGGTAGGGCAGGGTGGGTGCAGCACGGAGGTTACATGCCCACACCCTGCAATGTGGTGCACCGTACCCTCTGCGTGCCCGTGCGACCCTCTTGCTGTGCTGTGCTGTGCCAGGTCATCGTGCACGCCGAGCCCACTGCTGGGGTGTGCTGTGCCATGCTAACTTGCCCCCCGTGCTGTGCTGTGCTGTGCCAGGTCATCATGTACGACGAGCCCACGGCGGGGCTGGACCCTGTGGCCTCCACTGTTGTGGAAGACCTGATCCGGGATCTGCATGAGAAGCATGGGGAGGGGCACCACCACGAGCATCACGAGGAGCACCATCACGCGCAGCATGCACACCACCACCACGGCCACCACCACAGCTCTCACCAGGAGCAGCAGCCGAGCAACGGGCATCGCGCACACAGCGGCGCGGCGGCCAGCAACGGCAACGGCAATGGCGCCGGCGCCGGTGCTGCAGCGCAAGGGCAGGCGCAGCAGCAGGCGCAGCAGCAGGAGGAGCACCGCGAGTGCCCCCCGGGCGGCATCACCTCGTACATCGTGGTCACACACCAGCACAGCACCATCCGACGTGCAGGTGGGGACGGGGGGAGGTGCCTGGCCTTGTGGCGCTGCCCTTTTGGAAGACGGGGGTGTTGGCGGTTGGGCTGCCTGGGGCCCTGCCAGCACAGGAAGCACTGGCAATGTGCCGTTGCTGCTGCCGCCAGCACCACGCCGCGCTGTGCGTGCTGGCGCCACTGCCCCGCTGCCCCGCCACATGCCAGACCCTGCCTATGCCAGCTGCCGGCGCTGCCAGCCCTGCGCCGCAACGGCCATTCACTGCACAGACCTGGGCGTCTACGCAATCCCGCCCGCCTGCATCTCTTGACCGCATCATTGTCCTGCTGCACCAAACCGGGAACAGCACATCGTTTAGTTGCCAGCTGGCCAACTCACGAAGTGGTCAACCCCTCCTCCTGCCCCGCCTGCAGTCGACCGCATCATCTTTCTGCACGAGGGGCGCGTGGTGTGGGAGGGCAGCGTGGAAGAGTTTGACACAACAGGTGGGCCAGCCTCCAACTTGTGGCTTGTGGCGTGTGCTTGTGGGTGTTGGCGAGGGGCGCCAGGAGGCAGACTTGTTGACCGGTGGATGGCAGGCTGGCAGGCTGGCTGGCTGTGTGGGAGCGGAGTAGTTGCGCCGCAGCGAGGAGGGGGGTGGGTGGCTGGGCTGGACGGGATGAGCAAGGTGGGAAGGCGGAGGCTCCTCTGAGAGGCCGGCTGGGGGTGGCTGGTGGGAGGCGCAGCGGCTGGGCTTACTTGGGAGGAGGGTGAGTGGGCGCAGCAGCAGCGAGGGTGGTGCTGCCCTGCCCTCTTCCACCAAGCCCACCCTGGCGAGTTGGCGTTCCCTTTCAAGGCGGTTGGTGGTCATGGCTGGCCTTGCTCCTGCCTCTCATGGCAGTTGGCTTGTGTGCGTTCACAAGCTGTGCCCCCGTCCCCGTGTCCCTAGCGCACTTCCTACCCTGCTTTGACCCCTGTCCCCCCTCGCCCGCCCCTGCAGACGAACCCATTGTGCGGCAGTTTGCCAGCGGCAGCCTGCAGGGGCCCATCAAGTACGAGTGAGGGGCCCCGGGCAGTACGAGTGCGGGCGCCGAGGCAGTACGAGCGAGCCCCCCCAGGCAGTACGAGTGCGGGCGCCGAGGCAGTACGAGCGAGGCCCCCCAGGCAGTATGAGTGCGGGCGCCGAGGCGGCAGCAGGGGTGAGGGCCCAGGCAGCATTGCTGGCGCCTTGGCGCCTTGCAAGATCTTTGCTATACAGGCACGCCTTCCCCTCCAGGCCTGGGCGGCTCCTCAGCCCGCCAGCCTGCTGGCCAAACCAACAACATGCTGCTCCCGAAGCTCGTGCCCCTGCCCCCTCGTCCTGCCTCTTCTCCCTGCCGCCCGAATCACCCTGCCCTGCTGCGCTCGCGGCCACCCTTCCCCTTGCGTGCTGCCCCTGCCAGCAGCAGCCAGCGTGCCCGCTCCTCTTCTGATCTGCTTGGCGCCGCTGCCGTTCCTCTGCAATGCGCTGCCGCATCATCGCCACCGCGGCTGCCGCCCTTGGCCAGCCCGGGCACATGCCATGCCGCTGTTCCACCACCACCATCCCGCCCTTTGACGATTTCATTCCCTGTGCATTCGCCACCGCACCCGCCCCATTTCTTGTCCTGCGTGTTGCCCCCCTGGCTACAAAGCGCCCATGCCAACTCCCCCTGAGCAGCGCAGGACTGTTTGGATCGCAATCCCCTTTTGGCCTCTGGTTCAGCTCGACCCCTCCCCTTCTGTCTGTGTATACCCTCTATGCAAGCCCCCTGCATGTAAATTAGGCGCATTACTTAACTAGTGGCAGCAAGACCTGCTTGCAAGGGTCAGGGGAGATAGGAAGTAGTACCACGGCATGCTGCCTCCGTCACAGCAAGCCCAGGCCAGGGGCAGCAGTGGGCGCGCTGACTGGGCGGTCGGCTGACAAGAGGGTCTTTCCATGCCCTGTCCGCATTGCTACATGCACCCCGGGCTGGCGCAGCAGATCAGGGAGCGGTCGTGGCACCCTGTGGTTCATTGGGGTCGTTGTTAAGGAACCATGTCTCAGACGGGCATCACAGCAGGCAGCGCAGCAGGCACCACAGCGGGCATCGCAGCAGGCAACACAGCGGGCACCACAGCGGGCGCCACAACAGGCCTCGCAGTAGGCGCCACAGCAGGCACCACAGCGGGCACCACAGCGGGCACCACAGCGGGCACCACAGCAGGCGCCATAGCAGGCACCACAGCGGGCATCCCTGGAAGGAGCATGCAGGCAGGGGCCCCTGCTGGGCAGCTGGGCTCACTGTAGATGCCATCCCAGCTCCCAAGCACCTGGGAAAATTTGCAGCGAAATTCACCCCGGCCGCTCGGGGGGACTGGGCCAGGCCGGCCCCTCTCACCCGGACTAATGAAGTCAGCCACCCGCAGGCTTTTGGCGACGGCTGTGCACTGCAGAATGGGCGCATTCCATTAAGGCCGGGTGGGTCAGCCAGGGCAGTTTGGAAAGCAGGCAGGCCAAGGCTGGCGGCTACAGGGGTGGGCCCTCAAAGGGCGTGCAACCGTTAAGTGAGGGTGGGAGGGGACCGCGTGTGTTCGGCTAAAGCCCTGCTGCCGTTTGAGTCGCCCTCCTGCACCCTGTTTTGCTGCGGAATCTGTTGTGATTGCGTGACCGGGCGTCATAGGTGGTAAGAGGCGGATGTCCAGCATAGCTGACCTGGCACTCCCACTCCCTTGCAAAGGTGTGAAGAAGGCTCAAGAGCAGGCCCCAGCGCTTCACACATACTTGCAGATCCCCTCCTCACTTGCTGCATCAACGGGCGGCACGCCGCTGGTTCGTGAACACCAACTTCGGGAGGCTACCTGTTCCGAGCACCTTTCTCTCTTCGCCGCTGCAGGTTTGTCACTTATCCAGCTGCCAAAGCAGACCGAGTCTGTAGGGCGGCGTTCGGAACTCGGCGTACCAGCCAGGAGTTGCCGGTGACGCCCTCGCATGGGGGGCAGCTGCAAGGCCTCTCTCCTGCCCACGTGCAAGCTTGCACTGTTCTGCCCTCCATGCAGGCATGTTCCAAGTGTACCCGTCCGCGGTCGGAGGCGCGGAGAGAGGAGCCGCGGGCGTTGCCAAGGACAGCAGCGGAGCCGCCGGCACCCCGGCGTCGGCCCGCCGAACCTCCTCCCCTCCGGCGCGTGCTGGGCCCGCAGGCAACAGCTGCCGTGTCCCAAATTGCGTCATCCGGCCTGTCAGCAACTACGGCAAGGTAATTGGGCGGTCTTGGGGCAGTGGCTGTCGTCTTGCGGTGGATGGGTGGCTGCGGCCGGGGCTGCCCGCGTGGGGCTGCCACTGGCCGGCGGTGCCCAGGCGGGATGCTAGTGTCCGGCGGTGCCCGGGCGGGGTACTGGTGACCCAGGTGACCCGGACGGGTGCCAGTGGTCTGGGGTGCAGGACGGGCGCTAGTGGCCGGCGGTGCCTGGGCGGGGTGACTGGATACCAGGGGGCGGTACAGTTCCTTTTGAGGGCAGCCTCTGCCCCTGGGGGCTAAGTGCCCCGTGAGAGATGGCTAGGGCTTCACACCTCCTTCCCGCAAGCCCACCCTCCTCCCAGCCTTGCTCCGCCTTGCGGAAGTCCAACAGCATTCCGCGTTTGTCGGATGGGCGCTCTGGCACGCCTGGCCCCTGTCCCTGTCTGCCCCCTGTTGACCTAAGTTGACCCCTGCCTGCGCCCACCCCCCCTTACCCCCCGTTCCCCGCCAGCAGAAGCATCGCGTGTGTGCCAAGCACTACTCAGCACCAACGATCAACCTAGGAGGGGCGGGCCTGGCACGGTTCTGCCAGCAGGCAAGCGGGAAGGGAGAGCGGTGCGAGGGGCAGGCGTGCTGTACACACGATGCCGGGGACGCCACCCCGTTGCCGCTCTGCTGCGCCACCCCATTCCGTGCTGCTGCCTCATGCCCCACCCCCATGCTCGCTCGTGCCTATGCAGTGCGGGCGCCTCCATCAGCTAGAAGCGTTCAATGGGGATCAGCGCAGGTGAGACATTACTAAGTAAAGTAAAAGTAAAGTTTGCTTTAACGTCCACGTCCTTTACTGTGCACCACTCTTGTGTGCTGTGCCGCGCCAATACAACTCCACATGTGCATTGTACAAAGAGCGCTTGCCGCTGCATGAACCCTCTGCCTACGCAACGCACCTGCCTCCTCCTCACTCCTCCCCTGCCCTCGTCTCTCCCTGCCCATGCCTCCACCCCGCCCTCCAGCTGCATGCAAAGCTTGGAGAAGCAGGTGGCGCGGCGCAAGCGGCGGCGGGCGGAGCGCCAAGACAGAGGATGGACGGAGGAAGGGCCAGCGGCGCCGGCGGCGGGGGCGGCGGCGCCCCAGGCGCCGCTGCAGCAGCCGCCGCCGCAGCGGCCCCGCGTGGCTGCCGCTCTCACGACAACGCTTCAGCCGCAACAGCTGGCACATCTGCAGCATCGGCTGCACCCAGCGCCGCAGCAGCAGCAGGCAGAGCAGCAGCAGCAGGCGCAGCGTGTTGAGGTGCAGCTGCAGGCGGCCCCCTGGTGGCAGCCCTCAGCCCCCAGCGGTCCTCAGGCTGCCCCAGAGCAGCCCAAGCCGCAGCAGGCGCAGCGCTCCCCAAGCTCTCCCTCCACCCCTGCATCCAGCACAGCAGGTGGGCTCACTCTGCCCAGCCTCGCTGGCATGCTTCTGCAGGCCAGGCAGATCAGAGCATATGCTGCCGGCAGTGCCTCCTGGCCTGGCCCCCTGGCTTCCCTTCCCGGCGGCCCCCTCTCTCGCCACCTGTGCTGCTGACTGCCCCAACTGGACCTCATCTGCCGTGCGTCTTGGCATGCCCACCGTCTGCTGCCGCTCTGCCTGCTTGCTGACCGTCTGCTGTCGCTCTGCCTGCTTGCTGACCGCCCGCTGCCCCTCTGCCTGCCCCCGTTCACAGGCGACCTATTGGCCACTCAGAGCGGAATCATGTTTCGAACCGTCGCCTCCCCTGTGGCTCCAGCCGGCCCTCAATCTGGCTTACTGGCAGCAGCGCCGGCGGGGCAGCAGGCACAGCAGCAGGTGGCAGCGCAGCAGGCACAGCAGCAGCAGGCAGTCCCACAGCACGCCCCAGCGGCACAGCGGGCGCAGCAAGCGCCTGAGCATGTGCAGCTGCCGGTGCAGTTGGCATCGCAGCTGCTGCGGCTGCTGCACACGCTGCTGCAGGGCCGTGGTGCCACGGTGAGAGCCTTGCCCGCTTGCGCGTCCCTTCCTTGCAGCTTGCCTCAAGTTGTTGGCGCACTCACTGCCGCCCCCACCTGCAACCGTCCTCATGCACAGTCCCTGCCAATGGTGCACTCCCGGCCAACCCACACGGCAGATTGATTGGGGACTTGCTCCGATTCCGTTGTTGTGTGCAGGACGCGCCACGCACCAACGCCGGCACCCCATCAGCGGCTGCACCAGTTGTTCCCTCTGTTGCCCAGCAAGGGCAGCAGCAGGTGCAGCGGGCCCCCAGCACGGCAGCTGCCAACCAGGCGCAGCGGCCTATCAGGTGCGGAGGACTTAAGTTTGTGTGCTAGGGCTGTGCTTTGTGCAGTGGCTGGTGGCTTCAGGCGGTGTGCTGCCTTGCTGCCAGCCTGGCAGCCCACCAGACTAACAGCCCCGCAGGCGTGCCGCTGCAGGCCAGCCTGCCACCCCTCAGCAGCTGTTCAGCACTTGTGCGCTCCACTTCCCCCGCCACCCGCCCACAACCCCCCCCCCACACACACGTGCTTCCTGCAGGCCCGCCGGAATGCCCGCAGACGCAGCGAGGCAGGCGGCACTGCTGGCCGCCCTGACCGGCATGGCGTGCTCCACGTAGGAGGAACCTGCTGCACCCTGCCGACCGGCTCCACCTCCTGCAAAGTTCTCCCCTTCTTAGCGCTGATCATGCGCGACGCGTGACGCACCGTGCAAACGAGTGCAATGCACCACTCAACTTGGCCTGCCGCATGGTGTGGGGCGTGCCCACCGCCCACTGCTCGCGGCCAGCTCTCGCACCCTTGCAGACCGCCCTCCCAGGCCCTATCAGTGCCTTGCCGCCCCTGCCCTTGCATACCTCAGATCCAGCTGTCCTGTTTTTAAACCCTTTCACGTTCCCAGCTGTTACTAATTTGTTTGTTTTGGCGGGGGGTGAGCCCGACACCACTGACACCCTTTTGCCAATTAAATGATATCACACGCCCCCTACCCCATCATTCTTCTGTAGCGTTTGTTGTGCTCGGCGAGCAGCACCCCTCTGCCATCGCCTCATTGTGGCTGCACTGCGCTGCGCTGCACTGCAGACCCTCAATCTGTTTTCCTTCAAAACCCCCCCGTTCCATCCTTTTTTTCCACACCACAGCTGAAGCACCCTGCCCCAACCACCTCGACTACCAAGTCAGTGAACTGCAACTGGGCCACCCCTGTCCAACCCTGCCCTAACCGGCCCAACGGATCGCGTGCCGCCCCCTGCCTGCTAAACCTGTCCTCTCTATCGTCTCGCATTTCCTGCTCTTGCTGCTCCGGCGTGGCTGCTGCTGACTTAACGCCCTTTTATCTGCAGTACCGGCCTCGCCGCGGCCCCACGCACGTGCCAACCTTGCTGCCGCACAGCAGCACCCGTCATGGTACCAGCCTGCCACGGTAAAGGGCACCCACTCCACCGGTGGGTGCCCTTTCGGCTCTCCAAGCCACCCCATGTACATGGTGACCGCGTGTAACACCAACTCTCGCCCAGCTGTGCCAAGCCGATACAGATTCCCCTGAATGGAGGCAGCCCACAGGAGCCGGGCCATCTGAGACTGCCAGACCGCCTCGCCGCAGCTGTGCGGGGCAGCCAGTGGCCCTTGTTCCCTTGGGCCTTATGACCAAGCACCCCATTGCGTGGGCCTGTGTGCGGTGTGGGGTCCGGTTGGCTGGTTCCAGCCCTGGCTGAGGTGCACACACTTCCCACGGGGTTACACGGGGTGCAGGCTGCACCGGTAACGTGCCGGCAGGGTATGTGGGGCCACACAGGGTCTTAAATGACACCGGGGGATGTGGCGCTGGCGCCAAGCCACTCTGCAAGCGGCACCCAGCGGATGCCGGAGAGAGGCTGGTGGCTGCCAGCTGGCGCAAAACGCTCTGTGGCACACTTTCCCACGCCCCGCCTCGGCGAGTACCGGCGCCGCCAGCCTGGCATTGCTGGGGCTGTCCGGAAGAGACGCTTCCAGGGGGCCTTGGAGGGTGCAAGGTTGCATCAGCAAGACAGCTCCTCTGCGCGTGGCCACAACAGCTGTGGCATGGTAGCTAGAGGGGCCATCGACACCGACAGAGGTCATCGACACCTCCGCCCCAGCCTGCTGCCAGCTTGCTGCCCTTCGTGCAGGGACGTCCGGACGGTGCCCAGGCATCCATGCCAAGGGGCGCCCGCGGTTCCCAAAGCCTCCAAGGCATCTCAAATGCGTTGATGGTCCCTGATTGATGTGAGATGAGAGTACGAGTCGGCAGGGACACTGCCCTCACCTTGCTCGTTACGCTTTTCGAGGTTGCCTGGCTGCCAGCCTGGCATGCCACCCCCTGCCGGCTGCAACCAGTCTGGAATCCCTGCTGCCTCCCTCTTTCAGACACAGCTCCAGGCTGAGGACCACAGCTGGCGTACAGAGCGGGAGAGCACCACCCCAACTCCCAGGCAGCCACACATGAGCACACACCGTGACAGGGCTTGTCCCGCCCATGTGGCATCAACCCGCCGCCCGCACCGTTCACCCACCCACAAACAGGCCCAGCCCGTCCACTGTGTGCACGCCTCACCAGCCACCGCCTGAGTGCCACCTTTTAATGAAATCAAACAACATGCCCTCGGGCAAGGCTTCAGGGAACCGGCCGAGGTGGGCCCCCCGCTCTGGCGGCCCTCGGGCGGCATGAGAGGGGCGGGCACAAGCACCCGGCGCCTGGCGTCCACGTTCCAGCCAGCCAGCCGGATGTTTCCAGGGACCCCATGATGCCTCCAAGGCGCATGATGTCTTCATACTTTTCATCCCCACTTGGTATCGAAGCAGTATCCCACTCCGACCCCTCAATGCGCAATGTAATGTGCCTTCCCTTGTTCTGGCACGCATATATCCGCGCTGCCAGGGTGGGCGCGGCCGGCAGCCCTTCGAATGTTGGGATGCTAGGCACGCCATGGTCCATTGCAGCTGGGGCAGATAAAAAGGAACGGCACCCTTCACGGCACCTGGGAGCATGCGCAGCTGCCAGCCACTGCCAGCAGACCAACCTCTGCGCAGAGGTGGGTCTGCTGGCTGCAGCAGCTGCCCAGCTCTGCGGCAAGCGCATTGCCTGCTCGGGCCCGAGATGACTGGCTCAACACAAACTGAGCCCCTCTTGCTGCTGCTGCTCAGTGGGGAAGGAGGGGGGTGGGGGGGAGGGCGGTGCCCATCGCATACCAAACCCACACAGACACGTATGAGTGGGCAGATAATCGGCAGGCGGGCACCCGCTCAAGGCATGCCCTGGTAGGCAAGAAACCCTCATCCAGCCAACCACGGCCGGCCAGCCATTCCTGGGAACCACGGGCGGCCATCCCAAAAACCCTCAGGCACATCGTCAAGTTGTTGTTAGTAGCACTGCACTTTCCTGCCGCCGCGGCGCCACGTGTGCACAGCTCCAACCTGTCGGTACGGTCAGGTACGCCCAATGTATCGGCTGTCCGCGCCCTTTCCCCATCCTGGCAGGCTCACAGGCCACGCATTATGTGGGCGCAGTGGGAGGTGCCCGCAGGCACGCCGTCCGCAGCCCGCGTCACGGACAACCCCGCACCAGGCAGCCCGACAGTAATAGCAGGTGAGCATCCCTGCAGCCGTTAATATGCAACGAGGGACGAACCTGGCCAAATCGTCCAGCCGGCTGCTGAGCCACGTTGGCCGGCTCCCTGCCCCGCGGGTGGCACCTGCGCTCAGCTGCCATTTGCCGAGGCCCCCCCGGCTGGAACGGTTGCAGACGCGCAGATTTCCAGCAGTGGCACGCGCGACGACGTCCTGGCGTCCGGAGTGGCCAGCGACAGTGCTGCCGGCGAGGGCGGCGGTGGCCAGCAACAGTGCCAAAGCAGCGCCGGCGAGCGCCCGCGCCCGGTCAACACCACGTGCCGCGTTCCGAACTGCCTCACCCGCCCATGCAACAGCTATGGCAAGGTGAGGCCTGGGTGGCGGGTGGGAGGCTGGATGGGCAGTGTGTGCGCAGGGGGCATGGCGTGGCACTCACCAGGACGGCCCCGTGGAGGGTTCACTGCGCTGTGGAAGGTGCCGCCGACCTCCGGCAATGACCATGCCACAGCTGGGCTGCACAAGCCGCATGCCCCGAAACACGCCGCATGCCCCCAAAATCTGCACACATGTGGTGTGCTCGTTCCCAACAGCCAGGTGTGTTGTGTGCTGTGGCCCGCCAAAGAGGTAGGGGTGCCCGGTCCAGGGGCTGGCGGGTACGGGCACCAAGAGCTGGTGAGGGCGGCCTCCCCGCACCCCGCTAAGTGCCTGCCCCATGAGGGACACCAAAACAGGCGGTGCTACCCTTTAGCCATCCCACTCTCCTCCCAGCCCTTCCTCACAACTCCGGCCTTGGCCAGCCGCCACGCCCAGGCGGGGCGGGCTGGCATTGGCATGCTCCTGGCGCCTGCCCAACCCCCGCCACCAGCTGGCCTCTGCCTGACCCCCCACTGACTGACAGCTGCCCCTGCCTGACCCCACAATTGCTTGCTGCCTACAGAAGCATCGAATATGCGCCCGGCACTACTCAGCTCCCGTGGTGGAGCTAGAGGAGGGCAGGCCGGCGCGCTTCTGCCAGCAGGCAAGCAGGAGGGAGGGGAGCGGGCATACGGGCGAGAGCCTGCACCGCGCCGCAGCAGTGGGGGGGGCAGCGGCGGCGGCGGGGGTGGCGGCAGGTGTGGAGCGCCTGGTAGCGTCTGTCCTGAAGCAGGCAGTCTGAGCATTGCCAGGCTGGTGCACGGTGTGGCTCGTCACCATCTGCATGGCAGTGCCAGGTGGCGCGTGGCGCACCCTCAGCATACGTCAAGGGCGCAATGCACTGTCCCCTGCCCCACCAGCCTCTCGCTCACACGCACCGCGCGTGTGCCCATGCAGTGCGGTCGGTTGCATGATCTGGAGGCTTTCAACAGCGATCAACGGAGGTAAAGGGGGGTGAAAGTCCCGTTCGAGCAGGTATTCTACATACGTTGCTGAAGAACCAGTGCTGCTGCATGGGCTGATCGTTCAAACTCTGAAGAATTCTGCACTCACACCTGCCCTCCACTTGCCTGCCTCACACCCCTGCACTTGCTTGTATCCTCCGGCCCCTCCCTCCTCCCGACTCTGCAGCTGTCGGAACAGCTTGGATCGGCAGGTGGCACGGAGGAAGCGGCGGAGGCTGGAGCGTCAAGCGGGCGGCGCGGCTGCTGAGCAGCTGCCTGGCGCGCACGTCCCTGCTGCCGGGCAGCAGCAGCAGCAGCAGCAGCAGCAGCAGCAGGCGGAACAGCAGGCGCAGCAGCAAAGGCAACAGGGGCAACAGCGGAGGCAGTGGGCTGAGGGCGCAGCGCTGGTGGCGCCGCAAGCCCCCGAAATCCTGCAGCAGGTGCAGCAGCAGCGCGCCGCCCATTTGGAGCCGGTGCTGGCGCAGACCCCTCCAGGAATGCAACAACCACAGCAGCCACAGCAGCCAGAGCAGACACAGCAGCCAGCGTACCAGCTGCTGCCCCTGCGAGCAGGCGCTGCCAGCTGGCAGTTGCCGGCACCCAGCACGACCACAGCGCACGCACAGCACTTCTCCTCTTCCGCCAACGTGGCACCTGCCAGCTGGGCAGCACAGGCGGGGTCCCAGCTGCTGCAGCAGGGACCGCTGCCCCTCACGTCTCAGCAAGCCTCTCTGCCAGTGTCGCAGCAGGCATCCCGGACGCTCACGCAGCAGCCTCTGCAGCAGCAACAGGGGCAAGCTCAGCTGCAGCAGCATGCGCAGCATGCGCAGCAGCAGCAGCAGCAGCAGCAGCAGGCAGCGCAGCAAACGCAAGGACGACAGCAGCAGCAGGCAGCGCAGCATCCGCCGCCGCCGCCGCCGCAGCAGCAGCATGCATCCCAGCAGCATGCATCGCCGCAGCAGCAGCCGCAGCTGGCGGCCGTGTCACCTGCGCCTGCACGCTCCACCTGCGCGCCTCTGATGCAGCGGGAGGCGACGCAGCTGTGGCAGCTGGCGCAGCAGGTGGAGCAGGCGTCCCGCCCTGGGGCCCAGGATGCAGCTGCACAGCAGGCTCAGCAAGCTCAGCAAGCTCAGCAGGCACAGCAGGCTCAGCGGGATCAGCAGGCGTGTGTGCAGGTGCCCTTCGAGCTAGCCAAGCAGCTGCTGACGCTGCTACAAGAGCTGCTGACAATGGCGCCCCGCACACATGGCCCGGACAGCGCCAGCCTTGGGCCGCCTGCCCAGTCCAGCGGCAGTGGAGCCTCGGGGCCTGGGGCTGGCGCCGCTGGGCTGGGTGCTTTTGCAGGCACAGGTTCCGCCATCACATGCGCTGCCCCACAGGCGCTGTGGCCGCAGCAACAGCGGCCGGAGGCGGGCGTGGCGCAACAGGAGGAGCAGCGGCAGCAGCAGCAGCCACAGCCACAGCAGCAGGGGCAACAGCAACTGCCAGAGCTTCTAGCAGTGCCGTCCCCCCACCAGCAGCAGCAGCAGCATCACCAGCAGCAGGCGCAGGCACAGCCACAGCCTCCGCCGCTGCCACCACCACAGCAGCAGCAGCAGCAGCCACAACCGCAGCAGCGGGGGCAAGAGCATGAGCCACAGCCTTCACCGCTACCGTCACCGCAGCAGCAGCAGCAGCAGCATCACCAGCAGCTCGCATCAATGCTGGCAGCTGCCCTGCTGAGCCAGGCATTGGGGCACCGGGTGTGTGAGCATGGCCAGGCTGCCAGCCTGCAAGACACGATGGCCCAGCTGCAGTCCAGGTGATCCCGGGTGCCCCCATGGGCACATGGCTGACACCAGGGCAGCGCTGCTTGGGCCAGCCACATGCACAAGGCGGAGCACGGGCGGGCGCTGCGGCAGCGCTCTGCATCTGTTGCCAGCCAGCAGCCAGGGCCTTGCCCAACGCACTCGCCTCCCAAGGCAGACCACCCGCCGCTGGTGCTGCCACCACTATGAGGATGGAGTTCCCCCTAATATGGGGTTCAGGGGTGGGGGTTTAGGGGGGTATCAGGGGCAGGTTCAGGTACCTCTAA